>LUCH01002749.1:3952-20911 GCA_013368495.1 Paragonimus heterotremus | reverse complement strand
CACCTTATAACACCACGCGCATGCTCGCGTTTGTGAACCGAAATTTCAGTCCACAATGCATCCCCTGTTTTCACTCACACGTGGTGTACACTTCCGCCCGGTTTAGGTGTATAGCCGACCCCTTCTGTCATGGGTTTTATGTCTGCCATTCCTCGTCCGTTGGTCCAATTTCGTTGAACGATGACCCGTCTGGTCCGCAATGCATTTGCTGTGAGCTTCAGACATATCCTATGGCCATGTTGAAATATTCCACTAAGTGTTGAAATCATCACGCGTCCCGTTTGGTCATCTATCACATTTTGCCCACCATGTCTCGTTCGTTAGTCCGGTTCCATCGAGCAATGGCCCGTCCGGTCACCCATGTTGTCCGCCATCTTCTCGCCTTGGGCTTTCGAACATGCCTTCCTGCTGCGTTGAGGTATTCCACCGAGTGTTCGGATACTTTCACTTTCGACTTGGTCATCCACTTCAGTAGGGTCTTCAACGATCTAAACGTCAGACCTGCTAGCTATTCCTTGTCTGCTGAGAGAGCTAGCAATTGCATGATAGATCTGAATGTTAGGGCTGCTCACAATTCTTTATTGAACAGACCGTATCAAAGCCTAACACTAAAGGAAACGAACAGTGAGGAAAGTTTTTAAACCTGAATATCAGGTAACGGTCAGGAGTTCCGAAATCCTCAGCCATACATTAAATATGTCATGGAATGGATATTGAAAGAATGGAGGTAATTACAGGAAGATATAGACATGAGCGAGTACGGTTTACTTCAGAGGTAACTGGAAATCGTGAGGGCCAAACACGCCATAGGTAGAAGTGATAGGTTCCATATTTTTGACTGACTTGGCCACATCAGCTGACCTTCCACAGGACGAAATGACCCTTACCTCTCCTTCAACTGATTGTTCAGACCTGACTGTCATCTGCTCCCTGTTTATCTCACTGAGAAACTATGTGTGCATGTAACCCATGACTACTTTTAAGTTCACTCAGTTATTAATGTTATGCCTACATTAAATACCTTCCGAGTATGTAACTAGTTCATCCCACCTAAAGAAGCTTATATCAGAGGTGAAACGCTATCAAGTTATGAGTTTTTCTAAATTCAAAAATAGTTTGTCTAGAAACAAGACTCATTAATCAGTGTCCGGATACATTTCATATCCGTGAGCGACTGATAAGTTGTTTGTCGATGTGCAGACCACAGTATATCAATCGTGAGCATTGCCTTTCTGTGAACTGAGTTCTTCTGATCGTCGATGTTATTCGTTTCAGGCTATGCTGGCAGTTCAAGAGAAGCGATTGGAGGGTGCTATGCAGGAGCTTGCGATTGCCCAAGGTCAACTGGATGAGAAGCAACGTGAATTGGATATTGTACAGGCCGAGTACGATCGAGCCATGTCTGATAAACAACGACTGGCGGACGAAGCTGATGGTTGCAGGCGAAAAATGAGCAATGCTTCGGCTCTAATTGGAGGTCTAGCTGGTGCGTACGTTGCCGGAATTGTTTTTTTGGATGCATGACTCACGCCGGTTCGACTGAACAAATTAGAAATTGAATAGTTTTCTGACGGTTCCAAGCTGGGACCACTAGTGCATTGGTATATGTGTAGCGTTTCCTTGAAACTTCCGGTTAAACCGCTTCAACAGGACTCACCAAACTCATTTATTCCCATTATGATCATCGTTTATATTCTGACACGCGTATTTGTGAGACGGACAGTTTTCCTACAGCCACAACAGTCTCACCCTAAGTAGGGTATAATAAGCACATTCAAAAGTGGCGCAACCGGTTCTTATGTCTGAAGAACAAACCGCTTCACTGTCTAAAAGAAAGAGTACACGTACAAAACCGTTAACGTCAATCATCGGAGACCTCAACGGGAGTTCTCAAATTGTTTGAGAAATTCTGCCAGGTAAGTCGATCCCTTGAATTATTTGATGGATTTAGTACGAAATAATGAGACGGGTGGGTAAAAGAATCCAAGTGTGAAATTTCCGAGCTTCTAGTGTGACTTCCCGACTTGACTAGTAGAGCGCTTGTCGCGTTGGAGAACGCTAACTCTATGCTAGTTCGAATCCAGCTGAAGCCCTGATTTTTCACAAAAGGGACTCCTCGAAATAATCAAATATGCCAAACCATTCGTTAATAATTCAACGTAATTTGCTCACCGATGACACTGTTGAAGTGACTTAGGGTTTGCTGCACAGCCAAGTGCCTCCACAGGATAAATATCACCTAACAGCAAGTAGACGCCCCACGGAACATACAATGGATAACCATAACTTTTCCAGATATACCTCACGTATCGGATATTGTCAGTCGCGTTCTGTAGATTGTCCCCCAGATTTCGCATCCCTTGGATGTTGCGATAAACTCTTGGGCTGAAAATGATTGCACGATCAGTGAACACAGAACGCTTTTGCGTCAACCTTTGTGCCATAAGCCTCCCATTAACCACAACAAAGCGTTCGATGTGTATGGTGCGCGTACACCGTTGCTGTGATCGCCTCAGGTGCCCCGCCAATCCAACATCGGTGCATCGTTATCCAAAAGCCTACTGAACAACACGAACGTGAACATGAGCACACAAATGACATGATAGGGCAGTGCGAGTGAGTGACTCGGACTACAGTGCGAAAGAGTGAGCATGGGCATACACGACGAAACTACCGTCATGTCAACCCATCACCTGATTGAATTGGAAGATCGATGCCAAACCGATAGCTCAGAAGCCCTGTTTCAACCTTGGTTTGACGACATTGGGCGTGGAAGTGACCGCGACTATGGTGCGGCGCGCGAACGCACCGTCCAAATGTGTGAGCGGAGAGGAGACAGGGGCGTAGCAGTGAATATGAACGGTGTGAATATTCAGGTGGCTTACAGCTGGCTGTATGTTGATGTTATCGCAAGTACACCAAATGCTCACGTTGGTCAGACGAAATCCATTCTGCCTAGAGGACACAGTGTCAGAGCTGTCATGTTGTCCAAATTGGCGTGTGCCACATGTGGCCGAACCCACCAATGTCGATGTGGCGTGTTAGCCGTGTCCTTTATCACGAATCGGTTAGGGTAAGCCCTTGTCCTCGAGATCCAGTATGATATTTTTACCTTCGCCCTGTGCTGCTAAGTTAGCACTCGATGTTTTGACGTTGTTCTCGAGGCAGCGCTTTCTCACATACATTACGGACCTACACGTTATTGACATCGCGATAACGTCACTTTCATACTCGGTTCTGATGAAAGGGCCTAGCCAAGTCAAGCCCTAAAACGACCATGGTTGTAGGACTGTGAAACCAAGCCATGGATTCGCTTTACCCTAGTGTTTGAAGTCATGCCTGTACGGCTGTTGAGACTTGTTACCAAGTTTCGTGAATGGAACTAACAAAGTGCTGTTGATTCAGCTGTGCTCATGGTGAGTAAACTAATTGAAATAAACTAATTTCGAGACGGATGTAGTGTATTGAGCTCTTTTTCGTTTTTTTTTTCTCCGTATATTTAGTGGGGTGCATACCGCAAGATGTTTAAACAAATTTTGTTGAGATTAGTTCCGTTTCAAGTGAATACATTGTACGGCGGCTGCGCACTAGTCGTAGGTAAGGTATACCATAACAGTTAGCGGACCTGCTCAGAGCGGCCGAGTGGTGGCCTTGGCTAGTTTTTACCTGTCAGACTTTTTATTCCTCTATGCCTATCAGCGACCTTAACTATTTTTTCCGTCAACTGTCTTTCTCCGTTTGACCACCGAGCATCATATAAGTACTTTGTATTTGTCGTCTTTGTCGCACACGTTTTTGGGGCGGAACGGAGCTCTATATTTTGGACGTGTCTTTTGGCTTGCCTTGAGGGACAAATACGGGACAGTCGCTGTACTTTTCGGGACTCAGGTTTTTGTGTTAACTGTCACCGTGACGAGAATCCGAATTTGGCCAAACGAATTACAAAGCTAGGACGAACCGGCGTACCATTTAGAGGGGTTTACAACATACTGTCTGTTGTAACAAATTTCCATTAGGTCAATCTGGGCAAAGGAGACCCGGAAGAATGACTTACCAACAACCAAAATCGGTTTCAACCCATGTTACTGATGATAGAGCAAAATGGTAGAAGGAGACACGTCAACTGGTATTGAATCATTTATCAGCTTGATGATATGGGATAACACCATAAAACTGTACTCGCAATTGACGTGGAAGCGCAGTAATAGTGGTACCTCGGTTAGTGAGGTTTTGAAGGGTAGAGGATTCCGTCCCCTCAAGTTTCACTACGGGATACCATCGAAGAATGTAGATTTCAGTCAGACAACTGTTTGTAGTGATAGGTTTCCACCCAAGAAACTTAGTCAGTCGCCACTTTCCTAGACATCAACCAAACGAGGCAACCCGCCTCGTCGGAAAACTCAAGTCTGCTGGGCGCACGTTTACAGTTTGAAGCACGTTATACCTTTAGCCACAAATTAATAGTGTGCGATCAAGAAGTGCTACAGGGATTCGACACTGGTAACCCATTAATAACTGTAACAGGTGTTCTTTATCGGAAATAACACTTTTCGGTCCCCGCAGAAGCCCAGGTTTTTTCAAATGAGTCTCCTGTAAACCGAGATGATTTTCGGAATTGCAGACTAGTCTACTGCAAACACACAATTCTACTAAGCCCCAAGCAACACACCGCTTAAATGTTGTTCTGTTGTGTATACAATCCACGGTATATAAAACCTCACACACTCGAGTGGAATGAGACCGTGCTTGGATCACCACCTACAGCGATAAACGGACGAAGAACATACGTGCAAAGGACGCATACAGAAGAACCATAGATTATCAGCTGTATCCTTAGAAAAAACATATTATCGGGTCACTGTATTGTGTTCAACGTTCGTCTAACCGTCTTGTCTTAGTCCAGGAGCCAATCGTAACAACCAAGAGTGCTAAACCTGATGGCCAATATAAGAAACACAATCAACAGTATGAGTTGTGAAGTAAATAAGAAAAAGATGAGCGAGCCGAATGAAGGTTTATCGTTCAGTGTTGTTTGTTTGCTTAGATGACATGCCAGAACTACTGATCTGATTACTGCCAGTTCACAACATTTAGTGATAACACTCACTCGGTCCTTTCAGGATGACTGCCACATCACTTTAAGCGTAGAGTATAACCAATAAATGAGTTTGGGGAGAAAAATCTATTAAATCGTAATCAGAATAAATCCTTCTTGTCCTACTTTGTCAGGTGAGCGGGTTCGTTGGACAGAAGCAAGTCAGTTGTTCGACGAACAGACGAATCGATTAGTCGGGGACGTACTTTTGGCAACCGGATTTCTGTCCTACAACGGACCGTTCAATCAGGATTTCAGAAAACTGCTCAATCAGTACTGGCGTAAGGAATTGATTCAGAACAAAATTCCCTTCTCTGATGTGAGTGATTGATAACATACGTTTCAACATTAGGGTTTTTCTTGGAATTTTCATACCATCACTGTTTGAAGGTCCTAAATGGGTTTCACACAGGAAGCTAACACAATGCATGGATATGTTTTTGTATAATTGTGCCGGACACCATGGACTGACTTGTAAAAGAGAGTAAAACAACTGTGATATTTTCAATATGGATGTCAACAAAACCATCCCCCCAACTCATGAAGTCCTGAGATCAGTGCTAATGCAGATCTGCGTTTAATTTTGTCAAAAGTAAACTAGATTCTTACGTTGTGATGGTTTAAATCGTGTTTGAAGGTTTGATCCGTAAAGGAGACTCATGCGAACTGAAGCTTATTTTTATTTGTTTGTAAAAGTTTTGAAAGATGTGTCTGTAAATGATGTCAAAAGATTACACTATCTACATCATTTTTTATTAGCCGGGTTTCGAAATCTACTCACACATGCATGATTTCCTATTCTGCCCAGGATTTGAACTGCATTACAATGTTGGTGGATAACGCGACTCTCAGCGAATGGAATGTGCAAGGTTTACCAACGGATGAACTATCTGTACAAAACGGTCTAATTGTCACACGGGCCACCCGTTACCCATTGTTAATAGATCCTCAAGGACAAGGTAAAGCTTGGATCAAGAAGAAAGAGGCTCAAAACGAACTCCAGGTAAAGATTTAGATATGGCAATTATACCATTTTTTTTATAGGGTTCGGCACCACCTACATTTTGTCACAACATCCACAATAACATAATCACGACAAGTGATCAAACAGAACAAAAACACTAGATTGTAATGTTGCTCTTGTTAGAGCCTGTTAAGAGTGCACACCCCTAGCTCAGTAGGAGGCTGTACACCTGTTTATATGTGTCTGATGTGAATATGTCAGCCAGTACATCACTGACCTCAAACTGCACTGCATTTTACAGTGGAAAATTCTCTTCTTGTGACTCAGATACAATTGCCAGGCCTTAGATGATAGCATCTGTGTTTACAATTCTTAGCACACCATTTTAGGTGCCACACCGTTAACCACTTACACTGCTGTGATCTTTCTCAAGTTTTTCAAACTGTTGTGTTAACGTAAATTCAATAATTCCCTACAGAAAATGACTACGCCTGTACACTTTTACGGTAACTTCTCAGCTTGATCACATAACGCTGACCAGATTGCAAATACACAAACAAAATTACAAACACAGGTGTGTGGACCAGCCATTCTTAGGACATCAGGGTCATGAGTTTTTTTCACGTGGATTTGTGAAACAAAGTGCCCGTGACCTGTTCGCAGTCTTTCCGCGGATATGGGTCATTTTTCGATTACGCGATACATATGATTTCCCGTTCAGTTAAACACCTTAACCTTTAATCTGATATATTCCGGTCTTCAACCTGTGCCATATTCCATGAATCACTTGTTCTAATCATTTTAATTCTCTCTTATCTCCTTTCTCAATACGAAGGTCACCTCACTAAACCACAAATACTTCCGTTCACATTTGGAAGATGCCCTGTCTCTTGGACGTCCGTTGTTGATCGAAGATGTCGGCGAGGATCTGGATCCAGCGCTAGATAATGTACTGGAAAAGAATTTTATCAAATCCGGGTCCACTTTCAAGGTGAAAGTGGGAGACAAAGAGTGTGATCTGATGAAAGGTTTCACTCTATACATCACCTCCAAACTACCCAATCCATCCTACACACCAGAAATTTATGCGAAAACCTCTGTCATTGACTTTACTGTAACTATGCGCGGCTTGGAAGACCAACTGCTCGGTTTGGTTATTCTCACGGAGAAAAGGGTATGTTAACTAAATTGTTTGCGGTTTTCTAGACATTAGCTAACAGATCACAATGTTCTTTGTCCGTTTATTTGAGTGTAGTTTGTGTTGGTGCACTTACTTATTGCTGATGCGTTCTACTGCTTATCCTATCGTTTGGTAAGATCACTGAGTTCTTATTGATTATTCAGTTGATACTACTGACAATAAGTTCATCTATGCTGTTAGATATACGCAGATATATGCCCCTTATCTTCCGACTTACACTACAGTATATTTTCCACTGAGAAACTGATGTACTGTCTGCAGCTGAACTGTCACCAAAAGTGACTTCCTCGAATGTAATGGTCAAAAATGCAAAGAAACACAGAGCTTATGAACAGACAGGTTATCGAATACATGTCGTATGACAGGGACTCGTAAAGCGAGCACAGTGAATTAAGAGTGAAACTGAAGATATCGCCACTGTGTCATTGACTAATCAGCTACAATTACGGTAGGGCTGAACTAGAGAACGATTAACTTTTGAACATATAAAACTGAACTCCAGCTGGCTCAGTATAAGTCAAGGAACGAAGTCCGTCGGTTGCGTAAACAACTGTGAATATTTGGGAGTGATTTACCTGGTGATGGCTTTCCAGAAGAGGACAAGAACTTGATGGAATATAGAGAACTACACCTTACGAAAAAATTATCCGACCATACAACATTTTCCCTACTACCCAACTGTTAACAAGCATTTTTCACAACAAACGAACAGGTGCCGGTGGAATGTTTTTGACTGAAGTTTGCTTGAATGACATTCATAAAAAACGAACTATATACAAAGGTATGAAAAATAGTCGCGGCAACTTATACGGTTACTCCAAATTTCTGATACTCTTAAGTAAGTTCGCTAGGCGAACGTCATCTAGTCACGTGAACATCAGGTGCCACGATAGCCGGAAATGCTTTATCACTTCGTCGACAGTACTAATGCCTGGCTGGACGTGAACTATCATGTGACCAATCCACATGTGACTAACATTAAATTTTGCGTTTGTACTGTCCACGTCAAGAAGAGGATATAGTAGAATTCCAGTAGGTGCGCATAAACATGCCAAAAATCCCCGAATGATTCTAGATGTTTAGAAATGTCCTTACACGCTAGCTGAGAAGGCGAATGGACATATCGTGCATGCGGAGTGAAGGGGTCGACCAACAGTTTTGTCAAGATGAGACAACTGAGGGATATTCTGATTTACTTCCAGTGCAACAAGTGATTCCGAGCTCGGGTGAATGTTTCACCCTAATGTCCCCTCAGGACCTGTGAAACTGATATAAAACCAAATTATTTGGTTAAATTAAGAATAGGGGAAAGTTTTCACATAATTAATTTCCGATACAGCCTCGGTTATTACAGGCTGAAACTCATGGTTCTTGGACTCATCCGTGACATCTCATTCGCTTTAATGGTAAGATCAAAGTTAACCTGCATACATTTGATACAGGGACATCATTAGTATGATCTTCGGAAGAAGAGAGTGTACCTCAGCTGATCTACTGAACATATACGTCCACCATCCCGATGAGGAACACCTTCAGCTGCATTGTGTACATTGGCCAAAATATAAGGCACTTGAGACGCTAACTGTTATATCACTCTCTTGAATGGTTTCTGTCGATTTTATTGCGTTAATTTTTTCAGGGGACTGCGGGTTGCAGGCTCATTTTAAGCAACATATGCGCGGTTATTTCCTCGAAAGAGATGCCTTAAGTACATCTCGTGGAAAGTTAAAATCCTCTCTCGTCTCACCTCCACCAGTCCACCTCTTGGTTAAGTGACCTGGGCAATGCACGAACAGCGTTGAATGTTATTTACAAGGGTTTTGGTCACGTGACAACACCAACAAAGCGGCACTGCATTTGAACCGTCAAGTAAGTGATAGCGTACATCCGGGTATTAACTCTTCTAAAGTCAACGTAACAAGGTAAAACTGGGGCGGCGGCTAGGCTTGAACGTGTCAGCGCAGCTTGAGGTGGAACCAGAACTTGCTGTACTTTTGTGTATAATTGATTCTCATTAATGACAATCCAAGAAAAACCAGACTATCAGGTTTCTACTATCATTTGCTCGCTTATTACGGAAAGCGTATGCTGCTGGCTCGAGTATGAAGGATGTATTGGTGAAAGCTGTGGTGGCCGTAACATTTTGGTGAGGGAGGGATATGTACAACCGGAGGTTGCTTTGTATTTTCTAAACGCCTTCACTGGTTAAAGTTAGTAGTGGATCAAGCTGATAGAAGTGGACTCCGATCTGCCATGGTGTGGAAAGCTATTCGCAATGCGAAGTCAAGAACTACGGCGTCATATGAGGGCTAGCCGTTCCAGCTTCCAGCTAGCGGTACTCAGAAGATTGAATGAGATTGAACGAGGTTCAGCCACGGTTTTGACTTGAAGAGCTATTTGTCTGCTTTGTCAGAAAGCTCCCAAAACACACGAATTGGTACGTATAAACTTCACGGAATGTTTGTGTGTTTGTCCAAATCAAAATCCATTCGAGGAAAAATGACTGAACTGTTATAAGCATCTGTACGGGAAGCGTACGCTTAGTTTGACCCACTGTGCCAGCACACCGAGGTATATACACGTAAAGTTGAGGGCTGTAAGATCCAAAAACGGTCAACATGGCCAATGCATTCCAGAACTATGAATCCGGTGTCAAAATCCGGAATCCAGACCGAAGGGCTTACCCAGCGGGCACGACACTATGTCTTTTCCTTTAACTTTGTTGAGGTACCCTACGGTGAATGTTTTTGTCTGTTTTTCAGTCCAATCGTGAGTTTTGTTTTTCCTCATATCCTCTCTAGAGTGCATCAACAAGTACTCGTATACTGAACCACTTCTTTTATTACATTTTCACTACTTTCCTTCCCGGTTTTTCTTATCTTTGCCAACAACAGTGTCGAGTTATCACTGGAACAGCACATCGCTAGCGATAATTGACAGATTCATATACCTGACGGATACTATCAGCTCTGTGGTCACCGCCGAATCCAGGAAACTGGACTGAACTGAGGAGAGTGTGATTCAACCTAAATCAACATGACCAGAGTCAGATAGACAATAGACAAGCAGACAGACACACATACACACACAGGTCGAATTAGTCACCCCGGGGTCTACAAGTCCGACGTGTCTTCGATGGATTGTTAGTATCGACTCTAAACCGTAATTGGAATCATCCACATTTACAATCTGTACAATCCTAGGGAAGTCCGTTTGCAAACTTGACCACTGTACGGAGTTATCTTCATCACAGATAAAATGGTCAAATAAAACATGTTGACAAGAAGTGGAACGACACGTCTCAATAACGAGGCTATAAAATTGGGCCGTGCCAAACGACGCCTATTATTTTCACATCACGGTCGTAAAAGGTCACATCAGAGTCCATAAATACCGCAATGAACTTAAGCTCATAGCATGACGTGTCTCAGACTATGTGGAAAAGTTGCTAGGTTTTGATCGGTTTTTTAGTGATTTATAAATCATCGGTTTCATTCATGAACGCAGCTTCTATTATCCATCGTTTGATGAAGAAACTGTCGTGATGGCACAATCCGTTAGCGAAATATCGCAATTCTACTTTGTCCATTTGCACTCATTGGCGCATGCCGGTTCTCAGCCCAGCATTGCCTTACAAACGCTGAAACGCCTGTAGAGGCGTGTGTGAGCAATCAAGTGTTATCGATCGTGGACCGTGATGGCCGAAACGGTGGGTCGATGGGGCCGAACAGCTTGATTACGAATACGCGTACAGGTCCATCTCACCCACATAAAGCTAATCGGGCTGTGGTTTCAGTAGTATGTTGTGTTCATTCCCCCATCCGACTCGGTTAGGCATTGTGCTCGTTGAGTAAGCCCTTTGGTCTGGACTCCGGATTTTGTCATCTGGATCTGTGCACTCTGGTGATTTCAGTTGCGCACACTTAAATGCAGAACTGATGCGTCAATCGGTAAGGCAGCTTGAATTACAGACTTGACAGCTCGCAAGATAAGATTGGAAATGCCACGAGCGTTGGAAATCACGCAATGCGCGATCGAGATTGAGACTGGTTTAATCACTCGTTCGGTTGTAGAGGGCTGAACACAGTATGGGAGAGTTGAATCAGTTTTCTTGTTCTCCAATGCAACAACAAGTTCGATGCGACTCTTGGAGTGATTAACCCAGGCACCTTATCGCTAACTGCGACCCCAGAATGTGGTCGGTTTTGTGCTGTTAAGTCAGGGGACAGGGGTTGGTCAGAGATAACATACCGGGTAAGGAAATAATGTAACGGTTTGTGATGTAACGGGAGTTGTGAAAGCGCAGTATAAAAGTCGTACAGTCCAACACTCAAAAGGACTACTTTTCAAATGATAAAAAAATAGTATTCTGAAGTAGTTCAAATTCAAACCAAGAAGGACCAACCAACAATGTTTAACTACTTTTTATCTTTAGCTAAGTTGATCAAATATTCTCATGTAATCAGAACGATGGTTTCAAGCGAAGGTAACTTTTTGATAAATTTTTGTTTAAAGCTTATAAGATAGGCAGTAACCGAATGAGTGGCACACAGGTGCGAAGTTCTATTCCGAATAACAATTAACATCAAGTGGGGCAGTAATGGAGACTAAGGGAATGTATTGGACGCAGCAGATGGGATTTTAGCAGGTAGGGAAACGATAGATAAAGACCACTCATTAAAAGCGGAAGTCAGGTAGGGTTAGTGGCAAAATAGTTCACTTATGCTGGATTATGGTTTGATCGATTGCAATCTGACCATGAAAGTGGAGCGTCTACATGAAGTTTCTTTGTGCACACAGCTCCGGTTGAAGCGTGTTAATAGCATCAGCTTCAGCTGCGCCCAGCAACTGAAGGTGCGCACCCTTTCCGATTTTACCGGATACGCGATAGAACATCTTAAACGCTTGATAAATCACAGTCTGGTGACCGGATTGAGTGAGATGTGCCAGAAGAGAGCTGTTAACGTCTTGGGTTAAGCCCTCATTTAGGCCAACTGGATTATGCTCCTGGATTCTTAGACAATTGTGTTGTGCGGTCAGTTGAAAGTATATGAACAAGGTAATGAGGTGTTATGATGTGAGACGATAACACATCGGTTTTGAAAGATAATGGTGAGTTGGACTGCAGTAAGTGTTTACTCCAATGCTCTGTTTAACTTTTCTGTGAGGAGCTCACTTTTACCGTCCTCTTTGAAGGTTAGGCGCACGAATAGCTTTTCCTTTCCCACCTCCTGCTTAATAGACATTTTAATTTAGTAATCTTCGAATCACGCTTCAGAAATCTTTCAGAATAACCACTGCTTCTCAAGATGTCTTCGGTGAATACCATCTCAAGTGCCAAGGCATCTTGCGTACAGGTTCTTCTCGGTACGTTGACGTGTGAATCAGGTTCATAAAGAGCACAAATCTGGCAAGGTTGACATGCCGTTCAACCCACTTTTCTTTCGATGTACTATACGCTTCAACGTACCGTCCTGTTTTTTTTGTTACCGGAACGTCGATACAGAAATACGAGACAATTATAATTTCCTTTCTTACTGGTGAAACTGGTCGTTGTATGGGCACGATTAGTTAGTAAAACTAACTCCTCCAATTCAAAGTCTTCTTTGTCCAGTATGTATATGTCAACTATTTATCGGGAGTATAACCAACAGTGATTCAGTGCAAGCCTTGCTATGAAAAATCCGCCAGAGGTGGACTGAGAGGAGAACCTATGGCAAATCATTGATTCTCTTGTAGCGTTGATTGTTTTAATCGTAATTGTTTGTCCAGTATGCAACGTGGTGATAGCTCGATAGAAAGGCATATGGGTGCTTGATACTAATTCGTTGGATCACAGACGTGTCATTAGTAATGGTATCTTTGTAAGAACATATACCCATCAGTCAGGGACTACCCCTTTTGTAACGTTATAGCTCTGAAAAAAGAATTTATCGGAAAGGTACCTATGTTCAGAACCAGTCTTAGTTAAGTATAAAAGTTCACTTTGTGAAGAGTTCTCCTAATTTTCATTTGCATTTTTCCACATGAATAAACACAAGGTTCTGTTCGGGTTCAGCACAGCAAAAAGTCTAGTGTTCAGGAACTGAAAAATTATGCTCCACGAAGACGGTATAAATAGGTAAAGTGGCTACTACTGTTTAACCCACATTCTAACAGACAAACTGGCAGATAACAAGATAGCAATCAAGAATGTAACAATCTAAACTGCTTCTAATCCGTATGCAAACCCCATATGGTCATGTAAAACGATCGATGAACTGATATACACAATTTGGAGATGAGTAGTAAAGCCTGGAAACGAACAGTACACCATTTAAATGCTTAGTTGCTAATTACGATACTTTGGAATTAGTAGTAGTAAAGTCTCTAGGTATCTAAATAACATCAGAAGGATGTGCAAAAAGGTTGTAATGCAAATAATGGGCAGGTAAAGCAGGTACAACTACGGCAATGAGTCGGACAAAATGGAGAGTTAGGATCTGTGGATGTGTTGGTGTAGTGTTGGGTGGAATCCTACCGATGTCGATGTAATGATCTACAGGAGAGAAAAATTGTATAATTCACGTAACACAGTAGTTGCTACTGTTCACGGATGTGCATGAGATCCAAGTGAGTTGTGTTCACATTTGTGAACAACCTCGTTGTCTTGTCGGTTCGGGCGAAGACATTCTGTTGAGTTATGCGCCATAGGCTAATGCCCGAGACGAAATTGAACGTATGTGTATTGCTGTGTGTGCATGCGTGATATTGACCACAGTCGCGTTGGCAAACGCTGAAGTGTCGTCTGAGGCCACGGCGAGCACAAGCAAGTGGGGGAAAGGTCAGCAGTTGTTGTGTGTGGATCACAACAGTTTAGATTCGTAAATGGAACTGTCTTGCGGCGGTGTGTTCCAATAATTAACAGAAGTAGAAAAAATAATCAATTGCGTCCTCAGCCCAAAAGGGTCCCGATTTCAACATTTTGTTCTCAATTTATATGGCTCCACAATATTAAGAAACATTAAAAACGATATCTATTGCAAACAATTATAAAAGTAAGTGAGGTAAGACACTACTTACATGGTGACTCGATTATTTCCTTGGATGATCGCAAGCCACAGGGTCCACATAGTGCTTGTTTGCAGGTGTGATGAATAACGTTGATTTAATTTTAACACCTGTTGCAGATTGAGATATGGGTGAACTGTTTTTGAACCAACAAGCAGTTCCAGCTTTTATAAAGAGTCTGTAAATCCAGAGTATTCAGATTTAGTCTTGATAGTTCGAAATATCGGCTCGTTGATAAAACGTGAGAACACATCAATATTCTCACATTTTATCAACGAGCCGATCAAACGAGGGTACTTCATTTCACAGCAGAAATGACGGAGAATACATTCGATGAGGGAACTTGATCACTGTATAAGTATGTCTGTTCTATTTATAACTTTCGTCAAACTTGCTTTGTGAAGAGACCAGTAGGCCAATAAAATATCCTTACCACTTTAACCTACTGTCTACCGATGCTGATAACTGTCTAGAAAATCGTAACAGTAACCGTGTTTGTGTTAGTTATACAACTGTCCATGTTGTCGTCAATTGATTGAAATGAAGAACGCGTCAATGTAGACATCAGGTTTGTACTCTGGTGATAACATGAACTCGTTCTCTCAATCGTTCGGTTTGCGGCTACTCTGAGACCTATTCACCTAGAGTGAATAAAAACAAATCGTTAATGTTGTGTTGTCGACATTCTCACCTGCAATTTCATTCGAAATCAAGAAGTTTATTCGTTGCAGTTGCTGCCTGGGTCATAAATGACCCTTTGGTTGTTCTAGGGGATAAACGCATTCATCTCTGTCCAACATCCGTTCAAGTTGTACGGTTCATCTCAGAGTTGGAGAAGGTTTACAGTTTTCATAAGCTTGAAAAGTTAAGAAATGATAGGCTTATACTCTTTTGACTGAAAAAAGTTATATAATTTAGAGATTAAAAAATTGTCCAACTGGACCAGTTGGTTGTTCTAGTCATAACGTCTGAGCCATACGGTAAGACCAGGGAATCAAATCAGAATGTGGCCACAACATCTTTACATCTCAGAGAGTCTGACGAATCAGATTGTTAGGAAATATAACTTCACAACATTTAGAGGCATACAGATAACGATCTACACTAACTGTAACAACTGTTTACTTAGAATTTAAATAAAATAAGTCATTCCTGTTGATGTGGACATCTTTCATCTGGACAGGATGTTAAAGGAGCCCCATTTTTAGGTCACTAGTAAGCCTAAATGCGGTGCAGGTCAGCTGAACTTCAAAATCATAGATTCGGCTAGGACTGTTAAAATGAGGTGTGGAAAAACTAGGCCGCTTGTTTCGACAGTTAGTACTCTTCTGTCGCATCGCGACTTATTCAGCCAACCAAACCAATTTATCAGGTCGAACCAAATCGAACAGTGAACTTTAAGCTTTTTAAACACTCACAGCATCAGAAAATGAACGTCAGTGAACTCGACGGACTTCAGTCACCCACAATGGTATTGTTAATGGTATCTGTAATAACAAAATCCACTGTCAACTAAGTACACCGCCGCAATCAGTAGTAATTTGCTTACTAATACACTGTCGCAGTTAATTCAAGTGTAAACAGATAAGATTTGTGAAAGAGTAGAAAAATGTAAGTGACAAAAGAACAGATAACATAACGGATGCACATAAGTAAATGTTTGCACTGAAATTTTTGTGGAAATACCTTAAGGGAAATTCCAACTAGGAAAGCGAACTGTAGCAAGTAGATTCTGACTATAACCTGTTTTGGTGTGATGAGAAATAACAAGATCAATGGGATTTTGTGCCGGAAGTTGCATTACAACTGGCTGGATGCTTAAGGATATAAACAAATGTATAGAGTCCGTCATCAATAAGCCCAAGGAGAAAACAAGTGATCAGTCGACGAACAATAGATCAGGTAGGCGTGAGCTTATACGATGGTAGATCAACTGAAGGGGAAGAAACTTTAAGAGCTGGACACAATAGTGCAACATTCTGACTCTAATGGGAACAACCCTAACAGCAGATCACCCCCATACTTGTTCTAATTTTACTCAGAGTAATCTCCAGGGGCTTAACGGAAGGAAGTCTGTGTGGAAGATTCATTAGTTACTTGAAGGAATGGGCAATCTTTGAAACCTTACTCATATTAATTGTTGTTTTAGACAAAAATAACTGATCGATATGTTTGGGTATTTAGATGAGATCCAACTGTAAAAAGTCAAGGCTTCGGCTGGATTCAAACCAGCGACAGAAATACCATGCCTCTACGCGGCAAGCGAGACCAAACTGATAACTCAGACAGAGTATCCAGTAGGGTGGGTGAAACGAAATACCTCGAGTGTTTCACATTTAACATAATGGTTGATTAAAACGTATAATCATGAATTAGTATAGATGCTATACAAACTGAGAACAAGTGCAAGGAAGCATTTCACTCCAGTGACTACCAGAGACGGTGGTGGTGAGACTAGTGCATTGAATCGGGTCAGCTGGTAATCTAATCTAGTAAAAGATCGACAGTTGAAGTTCGAATGCCAGACTCGTTAGAAACTTGAAGTAGACCGTTTTCCAACTAATACTTCCATACACGTCACTGTAATCTAACGAAAAAAAAATTAACAGCTCTGGATTTTTTGTCAAGCGATGGCAAGACAGAATGAAG
>LUCH01002748.1:49842-78968 GCA_013368495.1 Paragonimus heterotremus | reverse complement strand
TACTTGAAGGGTGTGTGCGAGGAAGAGTTTAGGAAAGAAAACCTAGAATTGAGGAAGGTGGTGGTGTTGAACTGGGTCTGTACTGCCGAGTGTTTCTGATGGCCTTTCTTTGAGGCCGTGGGCGCGACGTCACTGCTTTTGCCTGTCAACGTCCCTACAGGACACTTGACCAGCACTTTCGGTGTCGCAACTTGCGACCCCCGCGCACCTGCTAAATTCCGCTTTTTTCGGAGGTGTTTGAGAGTCTTCATCCACGGAATATTTGACTTCGTCTGCTGGATGCAGGGTTTGAAGGGAGGCAGTGTGCGTGGTTTCACGGAGCCACTAATAGAAATGGTTTGTGGGACGTGCCAATAAACTGCTTTTTGATTTATAGGCGGCATCCCCAACAAGCCCCCGTCGTTCCAAATTCTTGGAAGAAAGAATTTTCTATGGGGCCTCTTGCTGGGTTTTGGCGGGGATAATTCGGATGTCTTGAACACTTTTGCCCATGCTCAAGACGTCGGTCGTTGGGATGATGATAACGAAAACAGCATTCTCGCTTTTCATCACTGGGACATAGGCCTAAGTGGATATTACTGGAGCAGAAACCACGACCGTAGTCTCCAGTTGTAATTTCCGATCTGCCATGTTCGCGACTTAGTTTTAGTCCAAATCAGACCAAGTTTCATAGAGGGACGAAACCGAGTGTGCCGAACTACAGATCACTAAGTGTCTTAAATCATTAGAAGACGAAAAGCTGATGACGCCCGCGACTTATGAGCAACTATGACCACAGGGTTCTACGATACCCAGTCTCTATGGTCTGGTCTGCAAGAATACCATTCAATTTTATCTGTGACTACGTGTCTGAGACCGGAATCGATATTGGTTTACCACCACTGAAGCTTAAAGGGCTTTTGCTCTGTTGCACGTTTGATGTACAACTGCTGGTCAACAGCGTGCTGTATCGGCAGACAGGTGGTGTAGCTATGAGATCTGTGCTCGGACTTCTCCTGGTCGATATATTCATTGGAAAGCTCGGACGCACTACGCTTCAATCCACCATCAGCCAGTTCAGATACCAATATGCACACAGTACTCGATACATTCAATCGCGCCTACCAGTCAGTTAAGTTTACACTTGAGGAGGAGACTATAAACGGGATGTTCGCCTACATCGACGAATAGACGGAATTGTTCGACGTAGAATTTATTGCAAAATACGTGGACAGGTCAGTACACAAACTTTCGCAGTTTTGTACCCCTAAAACAGAAGAGAAATCTAGTGCGCTGCCTAACTGATACAGCGTGCAAAATTTGTTCGGCGGACACGTTAGAAAGTGAACTCGAATTCATAAAGAACGTCCTTCGTGGTAGCGGCTACCTGGAACGATTTATCGCCAGAAATATGATCGGAGTATCACCTAAAGCTGAAGTACATTACGTAAGAAAGAAACCTGTTTTTTCGAGTGCCGTTCAAAAATAACAATGCCGCAGAATGGCTGGCAAGTAGGCTCAACCAGACAATTAGCAGGACCTATGCTACAGCTGAACTCCGTATTCAATTTTCCACATCCTCATTTCTCATGTTTTATAACAAAGATAGACTGACAGTTCGGACCTCATCTGTGTGTGTCTATTCATTCACTTGTTCCTGTGGAACAGGTTATATTGGTCGAACGTTAAGACAACTTTCAAAACGAATCCGAGAACACCATCCACGGTGGCTGGGGCACGGAGAATCATGATCGGTCAACAGCGCTATCCTCGCTCATCCGGTTGAAAGCGGACACCTGGTGAAAACTAACCAAGCCTTCAAAGTGGTGTATCGCATGCCAAGCAATCCATCAAAAACGGTCCGATTTAGAACACTTTGTACTGCCGAGGCGATTGGAATCAAGCTGTTTGACTCGGTACTATTCCATCAAAAACGGTTTGTTCAGGCGCTTTGTTAGAACGCCTTAGACCGTATCTTTCGCTTATAATTTAGGAAATCCCCAACCTATACTCTCCTGTTGGTGGTTTGTTCTCAGAGCTTTCTGACGTCCTCAATAAGGCTGTGGAAGCTAGCACACTCTTATCTACGACCAAATTCCGAAATGCTTCGTGTCATCTTCGTTGCCTTACAATCAAAGCGATCCACAGTAAACGGAAAGCCTGGATGGCCTTTAGGATGTCTGGGACCCACTTCGACCAGGAGTCTTGTGTTCACATCCGAAATCGGTCGATTTCCCGGGATTTGTGCGTTAATAAACAGCTTGCTAGCCCTCTGTGCATACTGTTCACCAAGTCGCCTGGGACAGGCGCCATTCCCATGAGTTGCAGGGTAACCAGCTCAGCTTCTGCATTTAGTGGGGGGCGCCGTAATCTTCCAGGCATCTACGGACCAATCTGTTCCTGCCAGTGCATCTAAAGTGCTTGAAGCGCTTGTGCATGGTGCTTTTTGTAACTGTTTGTTCGCTCATAACATCCTTTCTGACGCCTAGAATGGCCTTTGCAAGGGACACTCGTGTGCAGCAAGCCTGGTGGCCACCGACCATTGGACGCGGTCAGTCAGTGGATGCTACGTACCTGGACTCTGTTAAGGCGTTTGTTCGAGTAAACCACACTGTGTTGCCCGACAAACTAAACAGCTTTGGCGCCCATGGTAACCTGCTTAGGTGGCTAAACCCCTACCTCACCGATCGCTTTTATTATGTTCGGGTGAACTGCTTCGTTGACCCTCATTCAAGCAATAGTGTGGATCCCCAGGACTCGATTCTCGGACCCCTTTTTTTCTAATTAACATGAACGACATAACCTCTTCACTACCCTCTAGCGCTATTCGCGGATGATGTGAGACTGGCGTAATACTAAAACCCTCTTGGATTCCACCCTTTTGTAAAGCGATTCGAGCACTATTTGCCTGGTCTTAGACCAACCTTCTTGATTACAACGTCCAGAAGCGCAAGGTAATGCACTCCTCTAACACCACTTACCCTAGTGGTACTACCTTTCAATCTTCGTATACTGAGTGAACTCTAGGGACATTCGCTTCTAGTAATCATTTCAAGTTCACTAAACACGGAAGCTAATGCCAAGAAAGCCAGCAGGACCCTGGCGCTTCTCAAGCAACTCTTCAGGAACTTTCACCTCACATGCTTCAAACTTCTCCATAACAGCTTTGTTCTACGATATTTTGAGAATGGCACTGCAGTCTAGCCCTACACCTCCAAAAGGATCAGGCAGTTCAACGAAAAGTCACAAAGACCTTCCTAGGGACGCACGTGAATTCTTACGAAGGACGACTTAATGAACTTAGTATGTACTTGCTCGAGTTTCGGAGACTGATGGGCAACTTGTTACTTATTCCTCTAATCCTTAAGGCTTCCAACCATCCATGCGAATGTTGCTCTGAAGGATCATGCTCTTGAACAAGAGCATCAGCGCAGTCAATCGGAAGGTTGGCATAGTTTTTTTCGTTACGCGTCTGTAAGGTTTGGAACCTCACCCGATAGTATCGTTTCTGTAGGTTCTCTGTCAGATTTTAAAGTTCGTTTAGATTGGTTATTTCCTTCTTAGTTCAGATACTACGTCCGTTTTCGATTTCAGCTTCATCGACCTCCGCCCCGTGATTCACTTCTCATAGATGCGGAACAGTCAAATGCCCAGTCCTCCCATCACTAACCCACTGAACTCATTAACTAACCCGCCTGCTTCCCGCTCAGACAAACGACAATTCCAGGGCCCTTCGTTGATATTCCTTTGGGAAGTCTAATCCACACGTTCGCGAGAGTTTCATTAAGGAGGGTGTGACATCGACACAATTCTTTAATGGTACCGATACTGTTGCCCACAAAAAGCTTAGTTTCGCTCCTCGGGGGAATTTTGTACTTTTTCAAGATCTTTCGGATTGCCCCGCAAGCTGTTTAAAGCTCCGCGACGAACGCGACTGAGACCTCTGGGAGGTCTTTTCATCAAAACGATATTGAGCTATATATTCTGAATTCAGTCACGAGATAAACTAGGAAACTGGATTGCGGTGCATATTGGTAGGCCCTCACCAAGTGGGCTTATTTTCGAAATCCACTGCAACAGAAGATGCCCTTCTGGCGGCACACAAACTGCTAGGCCACTGTGGGACTCTGGTGTATCCTGATGTACCCTGGGCCGAATGAGAGATTTAAGCTTGTTAACAAGATCATTGACCGTTGGTCGATCTCACAGTGATATCATTGGGTATGTCCTCGATATCTTCAGTGATGACCCGGAACAAGGCAGGAACCAGTGGAGATTTTTGTTGGCTGCACCTAAAACAGCCAACGTCCAAGTACAACGTATTTCTCACATATTGCGCCCCAAGCTTCAGCCGGACGAAAGTCATCCTCGGCTTCTTAGCGCCACTGTCACCTTACAAGAGATGGTGTCGTATATACGGGAGCCGTTCTGCCCCCGACATCACTTTGTTCCTGGCGAAATTCCGCTTCACATTGATCGTTCCAGAAAAGAACGAGATTAATTATGGCCTAATCACCACGCACGCGTTGGTCGCTTTGTGGTGTCTACTGTAGATGTAATGACGTCAGAGGTATTAGTGAAACGAGCTACTTTGAATTCGGCGACAGCTCCCTGGTTGCATTTTGAGAGAACTACACCCGCAGTTCTAGGGTAATGCTCATTCGTTTACCATTGATCCTGATAAGTGCATGTGCGCTGATTCCTTAGTCAGTAACTTGGCCGAACCCTGTAAACTTTGTTCCTCTCCAGCACCTCGGATTTTAGCTACACTGGAATCGTGACTCCGCATTTTTTTTATCTAGGTTATGAGCTTGCTGTAAAGAGTATGTTTCTTCTTTTCGCTGATAGGACTGAAGTAGGAGATGGGGGTCGGTCTTATGTGTCCACATTTATCTCCAAATCTTCCTTTACAACTGTTCAGTACTTTCTACCATTCCACAGACAGTTTGGTTTACGATTCATTTTAATAGTGTGGTGGCTGCCTAGTGAGGGTGCTTTATCATCCTTCATCTTCTGATAACAGACTACTGGCTAGTCACCCCGCTATCGGACAACTCAGAAATCCCCAGTACGACTCGCTTTATGGATACCTGATCTCTCATGGTTTCTCCGGTATGGCTTCCGCAAGGATTGTTCATTTACCACGAATCCGGTGATCGCCTTTGGTCAGTTGACTCAAGTAATTGATTAAAGCAATGGCATTGATATCGTTTATCTCAACTTTGCCGGAGCTTTTGACCTCATGGACCATACTGTTTTGATCAGTAAGTCCTCTGCTTATAGAGTACAAGGGAACTAATGGCTGGAGTCATTATCTTGCCAGTTGTCTTTATAGGGTGCTCGTAAACGACGCACTTCATCTGCATGTCTAGCTTCGGTAGGGTATCCGGGGATTTACTTCTTGGTCCGTTTCTATTTTTGATGTTCATTGACGATCTTTCACTCACCTCTTCATTGTTATTGTCCGCTGACGATATTGAAATTTGGCCTGCCGGTAATACTGGTTACGATTCTCATGTTCTATAGTACGACCCAGACAGTCTACTTAATCGGTCTCGAGTGCACTGGCTTGACTTTGATGTCGGTAAGTGTCAAATTGTGCATATCTGAAGATTTCTGAATACCACTTATTACCTCGACAACTACCCGCTCCAGATTGTTTCTTTTTAGAAGAGCTTAGTAACCGGTGTTTAGCCCACTCTCTCGAGCTCTCCAAATGTTGAAGCGGATACAGGAAATGTTAGTAATACCCTGGTGTTATAGACACGTTCTTTCGGCCAAGTCATTCTTCGTTGTTTTCGGATTTTTAAAGCAGTTTCGTTCTATCGTACCTTGAGAATCAAACCGTGATCTGGCCACCTTACCTTCAGAATGACAGGTTGCTTTTAGTGACTGCAACGTCGTGCCACTGGGACAATCCGAGACCTGAATACTAGACCTAATGAAGAAAGACTGACGTCACTGAGTAAGTACTGTTTGGGGTATCGCCGTCTAAGAAATGACTTGATAATAAAGTCTACTGATCGTTCGTGCCAGTTTACGCTCAACAGGAAAAGTAACACTACATTGAGCAATCAGCTCTTTAAATTAGAGGTCCAGCATATCAGGTTCGAATGCAGAAAGCCTCTTCTCGTGGCGCGTTTGCAAGGCTTGATATACTCTCCCTGACCAACTCCTTTTCACTTTCCAGCGTTTCCCTTGGTCAACATTTATTATCTTGGATCGGATATTGCACTTTTCTCCCTATTTCATTCCGTCACTGAAGAATATGATATTATCCGGAGTTTGCACAAACTCCTGCTTCCTACTTTCGTCATCAACCCACTGATCTATTATTGCGTTTGCAGCAACCCTGTGTTGGATACCGACGTGAGGAGAAAGGTTGAGTTATTGAAACTTAATAGTGGTTTATGTTCGTACCTTCTTCAACCCTTTACAGCGGTGGTTATATGGGAGTGTAGTCTGATCTGACCATACCCTTCGTTCAGTATGAGAGATCGGAGTGGTGTCGTGATTGGTTTCCGGTAACAATCACTCTCGTAATCAGAGGAGGTTCCAGAGCGTCGTATCTCAATCACAAATTCCTCCGATTAGTTCATATCTCTTCCAAGTTGCTCTAAGATCCGTTATTTAACAGGGCAATCAAGTTCGAAAGGTGCATGCAAGTTTTGGACGCGGTCACCGGTGTATCGGTCACAACTTCACTTTGCAATATGTACTGGAGCATCTTTCTCATGTTCCCTGCCAGCTCTGATTGTTTCTGGGCCAAAAGGTTGATTTTATTTTAGTCGGCCAACGTGCCCTACCTCTATCATAACCGTTTTTCAACGAGGCATGTCAATTTGTTAGAGTACGTTACCTGCTTTGTATGCAAATTGGACGGCTATCCCGAACGCCTACCACTTCAAATGGCGTTCGACGAGTGTGTTTCACCTCCTTTCCTCTCAACTGATATTTTACAAGACGCATTTGGAAATTCCGAAGACTTCGAAGTGGAGCCTCTGCATATGAATAGCTGACTGATATAGGGTGCGCTGACCACTCTGTTTAGTTTCTTCTGCGGAGCACGTGCAGACTATAATGAACCGGCTGAATGATGTGGCTGGTCTGCACCGCTTGCATTGCACATCTTCAACGCGTCAAGTGTTGTAAAATGTTGGCCACTTCACGTGGTCTATATCGTGCTAAATGTATCAGCATTGTTATAGGATTCATCACTATTTTTGTTGTCGTGGCCGCGCGGCTCAAAACTGTTGATCATCTCACATTCTTAAACAATATCCCCTTCTCAATCTGTAATATCGCTGATGAGTTGCCCATGGGAATAGGGAAAGCACCTGGTGCGTCTGCTAATCTTCACTACGGATGGTGGCGCCTAGACGTCTGATTGTCTATTGAATGGACGGTTTACACTGCATTTGTGCGTTCATTTTCAGTTTAAATTTTAGATGCTTGACCTATTTTTGCACATTTAGTCTATTGGCTCTCAACAATGGTTATTTCCGCCATTTAGCCCGCATTAAATGAACTGATTGTGTGAGCAACGTGGCAGTCCGTTGGTGCATATTTGGAAATTGTGTACGTTCGCTGCCAACAATCGATTCAATGAAAACACGCGATGTGCCCTTGCTTGATAATGTATTCTGTATGCGGATGGATCGTTCGTTGCACCGTTACTTATTAGGTGTGGCGGATGGTGTTGGGAAAAACTTTAAATTGGCCCGACGATGACGTGACCACGGAATATGAAAGCCTTGACCATCTCCGCGAGCAAAGTCGGTAGGTTCCAACTGCTTGATTGAGATGTGCGACCACCCACACCGCTGATTTGAAACGTTGTCAAATATGTCAGTTTCGCAGTTAGCGAATAGCACCTGTATGAAAATATTAACAATAAATTTCGATTGGTTTTTGTTTGTTCTTTCTGCACTTGCACTTATTAGTCTGCTGTTTCCCTGACTAATGCCAAGATTAGTGGCAACCCGGGCCGCGCTACTTAGGGGTACAGTCAAGTGCTAAAAGTACATGAATGAATCTTTCATGAGAACCGTGGCACAGTGTTTTTGTTCGTTTATCTCTTCTGTGGGTCATTTTCGTCTGGTATGCTCACGATGTTAACCCAAGTGGATTTCCATCGCTTCAGTTGACACTGCTGTTCTCACTTTAGGCGTTTGACGTGCTGACTTTCTTGTCCCATGTCTGCTTTTGAACATTTTATGATTAATTTGGGAATCAGAAGGTCATATGCAATATGGGTTTCAGTTATGACGATTACCTGGTCGCTTTTCGTAAAATTGTTTTGGAAGAGTTACTTTTTTCCCATCCTCCTCGTACACGATGGCCAGTGAGTGTAAGAGCGGTGGATGTTTTCCCTCTCCGAAATGAATAAGCTGTCTTGCCTTCCAGTAAACTACCATACTGTGAACTTCGTCAAACAGTTTCTGACGGAAGTGACATGTGCCTCTCCCCTTAAGTATCATCCGTTCTATTTTGGTAAATTGAATGAGCACAGCATTGTTTATGCACGTTCGATGAGATGTCCCGTTCACAGTCATTATGATGACTGCGGACCCCATTGGCTACTACGAGAATATTTGCTATAAGGTCCGAATTTCCCCCTAGAGGTTATAAAACGATGGGTGTCACCTGTAGGACATGTAGATCGTGACTCATCTGGTTTTTGAATGAACTTCGATGTTGTGCTGTTAGTGGCCACTATTCTGTTTTGGAAGACATCATTATACCACAGATTGGTTGGAACATTTAACGCCGTATGTAATCTTGGAGTTGTGTTTGCGTCAACACATTCCCGCCCACAACACCCCCTGGTTACTATGCATCCATAGTCGCCGTGATGTTCTGTCCGGAGACTTCGACGACCTGGGGCACCTTCCCTCATTGGGAAGTAGTGACCGTGTAGTCCTTATGATTCGCTGGAAATATCTTAGACTGTCGACTTAGGAGTCGAAAATCAAATGCGGACAAAACCTGACTGTAAAAACTGACTTTACATAGCAAGTATGAAATATTGTGTTAACGCTACTTATTGGATCGTCACTTTTGTTACGCGTTCAGTCGCTTGGCCCAAACCGAGAAATCAGAAGAGATACGACCGCACTGTTTATTGGACGAACGAGCCGAGACAGAGACGAGACGGGACAAGACGAGACAAACTAAGGCCACAGAAGCCCTAGATTTATAGGACATACCATAGATGGGCGACAGACACGAAGCGAATCGAATAAGACAGTCATAAATGGCAGTCAGGGAGTCAGAACAAATCACGCTAGAGGGGGCGTCAGAAAGCGACGCGAGAAAAAACACTGCGCAGGCGTTCGACCGCACACCTGCGATCTGATTGGTTGAATGGGACCATACCACCATCTAAGACCATACCGACCGAGCTGGGCCGATCGAATGATGTTGCGTGACACGTCCTGGCTGTCTCGTTAGGAGATGCGCCTCCTAACACTACTTTACCAGTTCTCCTCAATTCGGCATCGTCTTTCTCGTTGTCGGAGATCACTTTGGTTTTTATTGGAGGTTAAGGATTTGCTTCCTGTAGGATAAGCATGCAGTTGATCGTAATTGTGCATGTTATCGGTGAGTTCGTAACCACTGCGGACCACAAGACAACTTTGGGGGAATGTCACAATATCTCAAGAGATTTTGTGTATTGTTGTATACTATATGCGTCGTGACCGTCTGTGTGCTCTACGCTCTCTCTAAGACTCAAACTGCGTTCTGATAGGTCGCGCCCACATCGACCAACGGTTCATTCATCTGATACCATTTGTAAATGTCAGAATAGAGTTAGTACTTTTCCTGAGTCACGCGTTCTCTCCATTGTTGTTATAGCCTGTATGGCTTAATGTTGATTTCACCCAAATAGGAATACAACACTCGCATTGCGTTCAACGAACCTGTCCGATGGCTTTTAATCTGCAACCTCTGGAGTCCTATTGGTGTGACGCTGCCATATAGCCAACTGAGAGTGACTGGATTCAGTGAAAATCTAAATTTACAGATTATTTGGATTTGAAGTCGACAGGTACTACTAACAGTAGAAGCTAGAAGTTTAGGCTGCTTCGTCATTTACTGCACAGTGAAAGACAACGTCATTTCGACGCATTTGACTTGCAGTCAGAAATTTCCTGAAATGGTGCTCTCGTCATGCATAACCGATCGTCGGGGGCAGAACCAATGTATTCACGGAAGATTCAAGTTTTGCCAGTTGAAGCAAGATGCTCTGGAACCATCAGAGTAGTTTATATTCCGTCTTATTTGGGAGGTCCGACTATGTGGTTATTCGAGTATCTCAAAGAATAAGCTTGAGGGGTTCATGCTGATCCACCAGCTCATCGCTGGAATAAAACAGTCACATCCGTGAGGCATTACTTACCGAGGACACAACAAAGTTCATCTTGGACAGCTTTGTCAGGATTAAGTCATCAGCAATTGAACACTCTAAAGTGTTCAGTGGAAAAACGTACAGTCTTCACATCAGCAAGACACAGCGTTCCTTTTCCACACAGTCGAAAACTTCCTCAGTGCATTGTCGTTGTGACAATTACCGACGCGAAGTAGACTGTCAGACATGTCCGGCTGGTAAATTTGACTAAGACATTTTACCCGCTGCTGCAGATCTCAAGTAGCGCTGGTGGACCAATATACTCGTGATAATGCCTCGCATAATTCCACTCTGACTGGAAAGAAACAGCACGGGTTTTCAGTTCCCAAGCTGTCTTCACCGGACATTCGAACTGTGGCCATTTGTGCACTGTTGCTATGGAGTCGCATTCTGCTTCTACGACAACATGTGTTCACATTCGAGGTTTCATTATGGCAAACGTATTCCTGAAATCAGCATGGGTTACTGTTGTATGTGTGGCTTCTTTGATCAGTCGAGGTTGAAATGTACTGGTGACCCTGATCGCATGAGGCTTATGGCGATCATCACTTTGACCCCAACGATAGACCCTGGAAAATCTAACCCTAACATGTTCAAGAAAGCTATTTATCGGATATCGCTTGCTGCCCACGGGATACGCTTCAAAGAAAGAGCGCAACCGCTGCCCATACTACAACCGCACCCGATTCCTATATCCAAACAACAATCAGTTACTGCTGCCCTAGGGGAAGTGGTTTCGAAGGACATGATCGAACAAACCGATGGTTTCCAATAGGTTCACCCCATGATTGCGGCGCTAAAAACCTACCAGTCAACCTACGGAAGGCTAACGTCAGCGATACAATTTGAGACATTCGTCCGTCTGAAACGGGGGTAACCAAGCAAAGCTCAGTCGGCACTGTCGAGACTGATTGGACTAGCTCGATCTTGTAGGTCGGGAACGTACGAGCTTACAACCGGGCGCAAGGTCAATGCCAGACAGCTATACTTTATCACTGTTGCAAACAAACGCACACAACTTACTACGTCTACGCTGTGGAATCCCCGGCACACCAATACAACGACCTCAAACAGAGCGTCTGAAGACACAGACCACTCGCTACGGTTTCGACTGGCTTCCGAGTTAAGACGGAGGTATTTTTTACGCATCATGGCCACTTTTGTGCCCCCACATTGGTGCTAAGACTCAAGGTGCGTTCTTGTTGGTCACGTTTTCATCAACCAACGGCTCATTCATCCGCGCATTCATGAATGACACTACCGGTTGTCAGAATTTAGTTGGCACTTTTCCTGAGTCCCATGTTCTCACTGCCGGTGTTATAGCATGTATGGCTTGATGTTGATTGCGTCCGAACGTAGCGTTTACTTGCTGGGATATGATTGGCAGCATCCGGTTCAGATTAGCCTGTCACAATGACCGAAGCCAAAGGACGCTTGCACTTAACGACCACCGCAAATGGCTTGGACTGAACCACTTGCGGTTCCACTCACACACACCATGTATCCGGTGTAAACCCGAAGGAATAAGACCAGTAGATGTGTCAGTGAAGCTTTTATGTCCAGTCGGCCAATGCTGGTTAGCCAATTAATTGGCTAGTACGAAAAGGAAAAGGAAACCCCTATCCCTCTGAAAATAAACACACAGAGAGACTGCAATGACAAGATCTAAACTGTGAAGAAAGATATGTAAAATGTAATACAAGAAACATTCCAGTATGCGAGTGCATTCCAGAGAGGATAAGGTTGAAAAACAAAACTGAACGTTGAACTACGAAAAGATTAGACAGACAACTCACCATTCAATACACCAACAAAGCTCAAGAAAAGAATGGATGGAAGATCGCAGACACCCGAATTTCTGAAAAGAGGGGCGGATTATTTGCCAAACAACCATAATTTTGATCAATGCAAAAAGTAAAACAAGAATAGATATGCTGATATGACCTACCTGAGCCTAACGTACTCGTACTCGCCGACGATGCACTATGAGTACGCTGGTGACTTACTAACCCAAGGCGGCCAGCGCATTCGCGGCCGCACACATCGCAAGGCCATATAGTCAGGTCACCACGACCTGTGGCACCGATGGTTCCCTTGCGTACCGCGCGCTTTCGTTCTCTGCCGCGTAATGACTGTTTGTTGAATTCGCGGACGTCCGTCCGAATCGTATTCCTCCAAGCCGTTTGGTTCAGCGCTATCTTCCGAACATTGAAGATCAACTTTACAACGTGGAAGACTTACCTACACAGCATCCTGGTATCTTCGCCTTTGACTACTAGGATTTCGCTTGCCTGATTCCAGTTGACCATACGACACATGCTTCGGAATACGGTCATCGCCCATCCGACGGACGTGACCCAGCCAACGAGGCTGATTCAGCATCATCACGGCTTCCATCCCGTTCATGTCCGCTCATCCCAGTATCTCAATGCTCGGAACCATGTCCAATCACCGAATACTCAAGATGCGCTTCGGACATCTCACATGGAGGCGGCTCAGATAGCGAACGTTCTGCTGATACAATATCCACGTTTCACTGCCGCACAGCAGTATAAACAGCACAATTGAGCGGTAGATAAAAAGATTAGTGCTAGGCTTCAGGCTGTGGTTCTTTCAAACACGTCTTTCAAGAAGTCCGAAAGCATTACTAGCCTTTGTCACAGGAGCTCTCAACTCGCGGTCCACTGACAGATCGCTGGACAGATTGCTGCCCAATTAGCAGAAATCTGTGCAACTGTCGACAACATCTCCATTAACACGGATTTGAGGTGAAGGTGTATATATATATATATATATATATATATATATATATATCTGTGTACCTTCACCCCAAATCCGTGTTAATGGATATATATATATACATATATACGTATATATATGTATATACGTATATGTGTATATATAATTTTAGATGTGTGTGTAAACTATATATATATATATATATATGCATATATACGACATTGGCTGGACTATATATGTAGAGCTGGCCGTAGTCAAGTCCGTGTGATCTGACTAGGTGAAGACAGATGGGTGGAATCCTGCATTTATCATACGCTTCTCGGCTTCCTTCCTGGTTAACACTAGACACACGGTTTATCTGAAGCATCACATATGGTGCTACGCAAGTCACCTTTGGTGATATGCACAGATACCATTTGTGTTCGGTCGTTGTGATTAGCCATTCCATACGAGGACGCCTCTAACTATATATCTGTGTGAGACTTTCTGGGAACTTGACTTGGTTGGAATGTAAGAATGAGACGTAATCGATACTCCGACGTATATATCATTCAGACTAATAAAGATTGCTCCGATATACATGGACAAGAACAGACTCAGATTTTTGTGCATCGCCACATCAGTAGACCATACTTAGAGTGTCTGGGTTCGTGCCTGACAAATCTAGACCATAGGAACGATGTTCTGATGAAATAACGGCACGACAAGGCCTGTCTGGAAATTTGCACCCTCCACCAACGGAGAACGGACATTAAATACTGAACTGAAATCAGCTGATCTTTGTTATTCCTAGGGTCTTTTAATATAGGCGTTACTACCCTGTATGCTAACATGTCCTCTGCAATGGTTCAGTCGATCGTAACCCATGTTTACTTGTTCATATAACGTACTGCTTATCTTTCCAGCCATTTGTGATGGAAGTAAATCATCCAGCTCACACACTACGTACAGGACCACAAAGAAACTCAAAGCCAATTTTAAATGAAGGTGAGTCCACTGAGAAAAGATCGCTACATTACAACTTAGAAGATAAAACTTTGGAAGAAACGTGTGGTTCTTTGCCAAAATCAGTTCTTGCTCATTTGAATAGTTTATCCGACAGAATCATGGAAATCCAAGAAATGTGTATCAATGCAGCCAGTGAATGCATGAGATCCAGCAAAACACTCGGTCTCGTGCACCCGTTGCAACTTTCCTTATCGGACGTTGATGATCTGTATTCTCTTTCCTCGTTAACGAATAATTTAGTGCAGTCCGTCCGTTCACAGTTGGATGATGGTAAGTTATTTTAACAGACACCTATTTTTCTGTCCACAGTTGTTCAGAATGTCCTACTAAATTCTCATTATGGGCTTCGAAATGGGCATTTGTGGGCATCCTTTTTCACTCGCGACCTAGAAAGAGTGATAAGGTCGACTATTCAACAATGTACGAATATGATTGAACAGCGCTGTGGTTCCGCTGCCTACATTCAACTCGGTGAGTGCATGCTTTTAAGACGGTGCCCGACAGCATTCGTTCGAAATTTTGCAACTCATTTTTCCTGCTTTCGGGTGATGTGATCTGACTGCAACAGCAGCTCCTCCTTTGCTCCGTACTCAACACAGTTCACTTGTCACGTTTTAGTTAACCTACAACAACGACGTTGACTGCAGGTTATTTTTATGCTTTACCCTTATTTTGTCGAGTGTTTCTGTCCAGATTCGTACGGTTCAACATTGTTTAACGTACATGTGGTGCACCATACTAATTAACGGCAAACAGCTAAATTTTTATGGTGAAAACCTGGTTCACCTTGACAACACATGTTTGCAGAAGAAGCCATTGCCTAGTGGGTTTTTTCACTGCGTCGATCTGCACTCCCAGAGTCGTTGTAACGTGAGGGCCCACCCGACACGTGTGTAAACATGTTATCCACACTCAAGGTGGGGTCTGCGGGGGTGGTTTAATAGATTTACCACCGGCGTCGGCGTACGTCGAAACTAATCTTTTCCCACTTCGTTACTGAAACGCTTCCAGAAAAAATGTGCTAGAATCCTTCCAAGAGAAATGCTGGCACAACTTCATGTTTTTTGCATTAACGTGCTGCTAGTGGACTGATTCAAGCAGCACAGACTATTAGACTTGTCTTATTAAATCATGCACTTAGTGCGAGTTAATTTGGCGTGTCTTTCAGTTGACGAAGGACAAAAGACAGTTATTCGTTGGTCAGCCACTGCGAGCTGCTTTCGCCTCCCAGACTAAGGGTTCTGTGACCAACACAGTCTGTCTGGAAGCTTTGGGTGCGATAATAGTTAATCGGGTTTAATGGCTTGATTGCTGTTATTGTTATACTGCATTGTCTTTGAAGTAAGGATGTTCAATCAAGCGGGATACGTAAGGTCTCTAGGAAGCAGTTTTATGGATACTGTTTTGCTCTCATTTTAATTTCGGATTGCTTGTAGGGTGGAGAACGTTTATTTCTTTTGCTTGTATTGGTCGGTGACGTTTTTGTCATTCAAGTTCCATTCTTCTATCACTGGTATATTGCTGTCATTGGTGGTATATTCATTTGCACATAAACACAACAATTTCGATAGATAGAAATACCACTTGAAGCTGTTTGAGTTAGTACAGTACTTTTCAATCGGCCGTTGGTGAGCCATCTATTCCGAGGTCTGACAGTAGTCGGTATATCTGGAAAGGATGGACTGTGTTGCGTAGCAGTTAATTACAAGGCAAATGAAGCGCCTAGCGCAGGCACATATACTGTGAACGTAATGGTTGGCACAGCGAGGTAGTCATTAGTTCCAAAGTTCGGTGCCGGTAAAAATCAAACAAAAACTCCATTGTTTGGGAGTGCATATATATTTACATTTAAAGTATTTTAAAGACACACTGAGTAGTGAACGATTTATTGTGCCCTTTAACATCCACACTAGGATCCGTTATCGAACGATTGTGTGTTGGAGTGAGATTGTTTTGCCGTTCACCGTGTTTGCCTGATGGTCTGTCTTCGCTCTTCTCTCGTTTCACCATCAACAACACTGCCGTAGTAATTGTCCACATCTACGTGTCGATTGAACGAAATCCGCAAATAGAGAGCTTCCAGTACAAGCCGTTCTGTTCTCATTTTTTTCTGCGCGACCATTTTAGCATGACCTGTGTCTGCACAGTGCTGCCACAGTTGTGATATAGGGTCGGCTCGTCGCATCACTAATTTGTGTTTGTGCACACATGTGCGCAGCTGTTTGCTTGTCTCCCAAATACTGTCGGTCGTACCCGAGACGTAATCGCGTGTACCATGCTAGATTGTTCATGTGGTTCTGCACGATCATTAGCGTTCACGAAAACTGAACGGAGTGTTGAGTTTGATATGTGTGGTATTTGGATGCCCCGTGATTGGAGTATAGTTTTTGCTGCTTCAGATGTGCCGTGATTATATGACACTGTCATTCGCGTTTTGTATCATGCATGTTCAGTTCTTGTAGACTCCTGATAGATGCCTTTATGGAAGTATTGAGATACCCGTTAAAAGTGGACAGTTTGAACGGGTGTTTTCGTTTTTGCCCTGTGAGTTCGACTGAGCTACAGTGCGTGTCTGCACGTCGAAATAATTTTTGCACGCAGATTGTAAGTTGACAGGCTGGACTATTGCTGTCGAACATGAGGATGACATCAGTTGTTTTCGGTTTGCGATAGACTGGTTTCAAGCTTGCCATCAAGTCTGCTTATAACCGATACATTGAGGAACGCCAGGTGTGAATATTCTTCTTCGCATGAGAAGTTTATTTAATCTGTTATGCCATTCGATCAACTGTGAAACTAGTCAGGCTAAGTCCGAGGTAAAAAAGCAAATGTGTCATCCACATATCGAAGCCACACTTTAGGCTTAAACGTCTGAAAAGCTTCAGATTTAAATTGCGGCTTCTACAAGCACTTCCGATATAGGTGAACCCATTGGTGTGCCTCTCTTTTGCAGGTAGATTCGGTCATCGACTTGTAGGTAAGTCTCCTTACAAAGCTGCACTGGCTGAATCAATTCCTCTGAAGAAAGATTTGTCCTGTTGCGAAGGTTGTCGTGTTCAATTATCAGGAGCTTCAAACTTCCTATCATATATATATATATATATATATATATATATATATATATATATATGAAGGACTTGTTCCTTGGGGTTAGGGACCATTGCCGACAATTGCTGACCATTGAGGTATAAGCACCGTCGGTGACATTCGAAGAGCCGAATTTGCCTCTTCCTATCTGACATTATGCTCTATCTATCTAGAGGTGTGTTACTCTTTCTAATCTGTATCATCTTTGGTTCTGTAAAAAAAATTCCGATTATCACCGAACGAAAGAATTTATAGTGTATTTGTACAGTCCGTTTTTCTCTGTTATTTAAGCCCGCGGCCTGTTTGCAACAAACATGTGAACGAACTTACTGTGCCTGATAGTGTGTGTTCTCACCAGTTAACTTACCTCATGTGGGGTTGCGTGAACAGCGCAGCCATTTGTTGGCACGTGCTTCCAAAACCTTCAGACATGCAGTCTATTAGCCAAATACTAGAGGCACATTTTATGGTGGTTTGACCATGTGCTCTCTACGTCGGCTTAACGTGCATCTAACTGGCCATCAAGACAGTCAACAGCTGGATAAAATTAAGGAACAATCGAGCTACGGCAGGGCTATTCTCTTTCACTCCTGGGAAACTTCTGTGGAAATATACGGCCCTGTAGAAACCATTCCACAGATACTTCGATGAACCTCAATTCTGGCCCAAATTTATTTCGATTCCCTCCCCCCGATTAAAGATAACACGACGCCTGTCACTACAATTTTATCCTTTGCACTCTGATGTGTAATCAACACAAGACAACCAACTTGACCAGTCTGCACGCTGCCAACGTTGTCTCACACTGTTTGTGTCATAATCTTACCTGTTTTGCACAGGCAGGTGCCAGTTGTATATTCAGTATTCATGAAAACATGCACCAGACAAAAACAAAAAGATTGAAGACCCGGAATATAGGCGTTGTTCGTTTTATAATTGCAACGTAGAAACTGAAAAAAGAGAATGATATAACCAGTGAATAGTCGTAGGGATGCCCATACATCACGTTCTTCTCCATTTTGTTTAGGAACACAAAGGTTAGTGAAGTAGGGGAAAGTGATAACTTTTTATGTTACACGGTTTCCGAGGTTGTACGGACGAAATCCGTTGTTTCTCTGCAAATAGTGATGGAGTTGGACTAACAGAACTGTTTTTACAGAGACTATCTGCAGAAGTAGAACAAGTTTTCACAATCGTGCCACTGCTTGTCACGTAGTCTGCAGACGACTAGACATTCAGACTGCATTCAGTTTCCACATCCGAGGTTGACACGTTCATGGGTGAACGCGCTATATGCCCCTTTGAAGCAAGTTGGTAGACGAAGACTGTTTCCTGTTGACCATCTGGAAGTCTAAGGTGAGTGTATTTTAGATTGCATTCAGTGAGTTCGACTTCATCAACTAATGTACGTATTCGGATGAACGAATGTTACATCGCATGAAAGCAGACCGTATGCCAGCTGAGCGTTTACCGTACCGAGCATTATATACTGAAACCACCAACAATTGGGTAAAACCGCGTGGTGGTCAACCAACAACGTGGTCACGAAATATGAAGACCTTGACTGCCCGACTGAGCATAGTGGGTAGGTGTCACCTGCCTGGATGGGGTCCTCGTGATCACTCAAACCGTTGGTTAGAGACGCTGTCCGAGATGGCGATGTGTCGCAGTCAATGGCGTACCTGTATCCATACCATTTCTAGTTCCTTCGCTTAGTCTTTATTAATTTTCAACCTTCTTAGTAACGTTTTCTTCTGGGATATTCCACGTCACTGTTGAGGTGAGCGGCGGCCCGAGCCACTGTACCTTTTTGTCAGGCTCATGACTGTTATGATGGTGATGATGATGAACCAGCCTCGTAAGGAGACACCGGAGGTCGGTTTTCGATTGCGTCGGAACAACCGCTGGTATGAAAGAGTTTTTGCGAAGGTCATCAGGGAGAACAACCCCTCACTCACTGATTAGAAAGGACCTGGAATCGGTAGCAGGCGTGATAGGCTGCCAGAGTGTCCCGTGGCAACGTCTTACTTGACTGTTCGACTGTGGACTATATGCCATCGTTCTGCTAGTCATTGTTCCTTGAATATTCAGTATTTCTCGTAATTAGGTGTTTGTTTCGGATAGTCGAAAAACACTCGACACTCAACCGTTCGAAAGAACACGTTGTCCCGATCAGATTCCCGGTTGGCGTTTTGCAAAACCTCAGTTTCAGCTTCACATAAATTGTGCATCTGGATATGGTTCTCTTCACTTTGTCCACTAAGAACGACAGACTCCTTAAGAGCACAAAGTGAACAGGACGAACAACTCTGGCTTAGCATAGCAGATTGTGTAGATCTTTCAAAGTAACGCCACCCATCGACAATGCAGTATATCCACTGAGCAGTTCATCAACAACTCCATAGTCCCTACTGCAGCGGTAGATTCCATCGAAACTGTAACAAGGGTGCTCGATCCATCAACGATTTTTTAAATTTTTCTTCGATGATTCATGCCTAACATAGAAACGACTGATCTTCGGTGCGTGTCTAGTTAAAAATGCGTGTCAAACAAATAATGGCGCCATTTTCTGATAGCGTTGAGGATCACATGAGCTTCTTTTTCTACTGACGTATGGTGTCGCTCAGTGGGTGATAACGTTATGGAAAGGAAGGCAGCTGGCTTGCCACCTTGCAAAACCTGAAGCATCCGTTTTTACTACGATAGACGTTTCTAGGTCAACAGTTGTCAGCATGGATCGATCAAGTTCATTTTTCCAAACCTTTGGACTGTGATGTGTTATTCTGTAGGGGAAGTGTCTTATTTTTGCTCAGAAGCTTAGTTTTGTCGGAACGGAAGGATCAACGACTCGCTGTTGGGATTCCAAACCTCGTTGCGATAGCAAGTTCAGCAATGGTTGATGTCTATCAGAGTTTGGTTTCAACGGTATGTGAGAAATGTCGTACCCCAAGAGTCCAACTTGTTTAGCAGCGATTACACATTTACTCATACTGAATGTTAATCCGCACTTATCAAGGTCTTCGTAGACTCGTTCCAGGTTTTCCCGTGTTACTCTCCCTTCTTGCCACAAATAGTAATATTGTCTAAGTAAGCAAAGGTAACTGAGAGAGTGTTCGCCCTGATGATCTGGTCGATAACTCTTTGGCAATACCATAGGGTGTTAGTCACACCGAATCCAATGGAGCAGAACTAATGAAGTTTCCCAGATTCCTCGAATGTAGCGAAGACTTTATCTTAACCTCTGATTGGTACCTGATGATAGGCACTCTTCAAGTGTACAGTGTTGAAAATAACATAACTCGAGATCTTTACATCCATTTTGTCAACTGTCAGAAGGGATCCCGCATCTAAAAGCGGGCAACGGTCCACAATTTGATGTTAATCGATAATCGTCCTACATGTATCGTTCGTTTGGGTGTAAGTAGGACGTGGGCATTTCAGGAGGAGTTAGATGGCTCAATGGTGTGCTCTGTGAAGAGATTTTCGGTTTCTGATTTGATAAAACATTCATCCAGGACGGAGTGTCATCGCAATTTTATGGTCGGAGCGCAGTTTAGCAAGAGATTGGCGAAAAGGTGTTGTGGATCAATGCATGCAGCGGCAGCACTACACAATGAAAACGGTTCGTTGCTACCTTAAAACGGGATTTCCAAATTATTATGACGACGTAAAAAAAATCACGTTTTACTAACACGTGAGCATACAAATTTGGCAATTCGAGTTTTAAAGTGGATGGGATCACTTTTTATAAACATGTGCACATACTGCAATGTTTATAGTAAAACGGCCACTCTCAGAGAACCGGAGAATCGATTGTATGCTATGTTTTTGAGCTTCATTTTGCGAGTACAAACTCACCTGGACTTTTCTTGTGTACCCTGTTGATATTTAGCACTTAGAATGTTCTCATAATCCGTTTGTCTCAGTTGGGTTTTATCCTTTTGTACGGAACTGAGGATTAACTACTATATACCCATAAATTGTAGTAGGCCTGCAAGTTTGCGCATATTTGACGCGGCCGACCTCAGGCACTACAGCACAGTTACGGTCTTGCAGTATAGCACACAAGATAGGCGATTTTAGAATTGCCGCCTATCGCTTACTGAGGTTTTTTCATGCGGTTGGTTGTTTGGTCTAAGGTTTCTCGGCTTGGTTAGACACTTCTGTCAGGGGATGAACAAAAGCTGACCATTTTTTTGGTATGGTTGGTCAACGTCATATTGGACGTACAAGATTGGAGACCAAAACTGATTGGTCAATCCGTCGATTCATGTAATTCAAGAGATTTCGTGATGTATAAGATGAACGGCTAAACGAAATGCGCTAAGGTTGCTGTTCTCATTCAATTTTTGTATTGTGTTGAAGGGTAGATATTGATGGTCTGTTTACTTTTGCTCGCAGTCACTAGCCAGAAATAGGTGGGCTGGTGTTTGGTTGTCCTCACTTGCCCTGGTAACTAACGGCACGTTCTGATTGCAAGCGGGATGCGTCAGGGTATCAAGTGTACTACGGCATATGTAACTACAGATAGATGCTCATAGCACACTTGGTGGTCAGGTTCTAGGGCTGCCGACACTAGCTGTCTGTCTACGTACGTGTCGCGTTAGAATGGAGATGCATCACTTCGCACTTGGTGATATAAGGGATTCCAACATCAATAATTGCAGGATGGCAGTATAATGGTTGCTTATTTACGACCCATTCACGTTTACAAATCCACAACCTTGTCATCATACAAACTTGAAAGTGTTGTTACGCTAAACATAAGCAACTTAGTAGAACGGCGAAGCCGGCAAAAAACTGCCCTTTGATCTATAGTAACTAGAATAACTTTTTGAATTTTTTATTTCCGCTTCATGTCCGTTCGGCTGGGTGGATCTTCATCGCATAACAAGCTTAGTTCTAGTTTATCCTCACTCGAGAGTTTATCAGACCGAGTGTAATCGTGACCAGTGCACAACCTTGAGAGAATGAAGCCGATCATGTCGCACACGGTCAGTTATGTTCACATTCCATCCTGCATAGCCCTAATCTGTTATCCGTAACGCATCTGAAGCCTCACCAACCTATCTAGCCGACAGATTTTCACACGAATCTCTTGTTCACCAGCCCAGGCCAAATTCTGATCGCTTCTAGACCAAATCAGGCTTATCATTTGCACAAACTCCAGTATGCAAGACCCGGTGCCCCATAATCACCGCCACACCATGTAAGCTGCAGGTTTCTCGTGGAGTGCTACACATGACGGACTTGAATGAATTTCATGTTATTTTGTGTAATCGTGGTTCAACTAGACCACGCATTCATATTAACACTGTAGCTAGTGCAGGTCATAAAAACTGGCATTTTCGCTGCCACTCTGCCGTCACAAGATTCTAACTTACACACAAGTTGTTAGTTTCTCCTTCAAGGATCTTTATCAATGGTTCGACTAATACTGTAGTATTTTCAAATGCTTTATATTCAAACAGGTCGTGTTTACGCTTGGGCACGAGCACAAAAGACTTCGACATTGGACGAGGAGGAGGAAAAGGAGGAACCGGCACAAAACATGAACCATCTTCGTGCACGTCTTCGTCGCAGATTATCTCGACTTGTATGGCTGTCTCGTGCTGGCAAACGGCGTGCCCGCTCGCACCCGCTTCTCCTTTCTCTTCGGCATGAACTCTTGAGAATTCGCACGCGCGCCACGGGACGGTTGTTGTCTGACAGAACTGCAGCTATGGGTCCGACACCACTGGGAAGCTGTTGTAAGCTAACGTTTGCAATACTTTCACTTGAAAATTCGAATGGTCCATTGTACATTTTACCTTCTTAATAGCTTGTGCTCCACAAAAACTCATTTCCATTACTTTAGTTAACAGTCGTTGCTTTCGCTCCAGACTAATTTTTTAGGTGGAACTAAGCAAGTAGACCTGTCTTGTCATTCGTATTCTCGTTAGTCATATTCTCATCACTTACACTTTAGAACACTGAGTTTGTGGAGTACATGGAACACACGGCAAACTTATATGGTCAGATGTCGTCTCATCGTTCACAAACGTGTCCTTGATAGAAACCATCAGACATCTATAATTGCACGGAGATTTCTGTTATTAAAGTATCAGTTTCCACCGTGTCTGAATAAATTACTTCTTTGTTGCACCTTCGGTACGCAGCTCAGGTTTCATAAAACGTTGAATGAATAGGTTCATCCCGTTCAAAAAGAGCTAAAAACTGAATAAAGCAAATTGAGTGGGATACTTGTAAGTAGTGCATTTTCTGTGCTCAACAGTGGTTTCGGTGGACTCCAGTTTGGACTGTCTGAAAAATCCTGCTTGAGCAATCGATCCACCTGATCACTTGGAGGATTTCATTCGACGATGGGTTCATGATGGGGACAGACGAGTCCAACTCTGAAATTCTTGTACTTTCGGTGTGCCTTCGTAGTTCAGGTGCTTTTGGGTATGGTGTTCTCTGTGGTTGATTTGAATCTATGTAAACCCCAATTTCTTTGCAATTCGGTTTAAATTGTAAAGTTTGCCATATTATTTATAACCAATACGACTGGTTAGAAGAGCTGACTACATCGTAAGTGCGGATACACTGTTGCTTATGACATTCTGCCATACCGAATGAACACCCAATAGGCCAAAGTAATCTACTTTACTCGATAGGATACTCATAATTCTCATAATTGATCGTTGGCTGATCAATTCGTAGTATTTTTCTTCGTTAGTGGTTTGGGTGAATGCGGTGAAAGCCCATTTAGCGTACGGATTTCGTAACACATATATCGTAAGCCATACATTTTTATCATTTGCCCAATCGGTCATATATGCGAGGTTTTTGTATTACGCGCCAGTGAGCCCCCGGGTTGCTCGCACGGTCATCGCGTTTTGTTGTAGCTGGGTTGTAGCGACTGTCAAGCCTAGAGAGTGTGTTCACACCCTCGTTTTCGGTGAGTCACATTTTCGAACTGTAAAGCAAAACAGATACTGTACTTTTTTTTCGGCCATGACGAGTTTTCTTCTCGACGCCATGGTTGGCGTACCTTCGCTATATTTTTTTTTAATCAGCTTTTAGTAATATTGCATGCTAACTCGTTGGTGTCACCCAAGTAGATGGGACAATTCATAGCTTCAAGCGAACCACCGCCAATATAGAAGATTGTGGCGGAGACATCACAGTCTCAAAGTATAATTTTATGTATTGAAGGTGTAAAACATGTTCTCTGGAAACCAGCCCGTTTGTTCAGCTTGTTCTGCATGGTCTACATGCGTTCGTCAGATGGACTGAGTAGGCCACTATCATCCGCTTGCTCTCTATCGACTAGGTGAGTATCGAGAAGAAAGTATTCAAAAATGCAATTGGTTTTTTCAGGCACACTGTTATGAACCGCGTGGATTGACAATTGATGAAAAATTACTAACGCTCGGCGTTCACTATAACCCGACTTAGCTACGACGGTTGCACTAACGATTTGCGATATCACGGTCTATACGACGACGCACGTACTACCGCAAATGAAGAAGACAGGAAGACAGGGAACCTTCAGCAAAGGGTGTATTTGATCTCAACCAAACGTTTGCAAATACACTGGAAACTCCACCGTATTTTTCATGTTCAAGCGGAGGCTCATGCAGTGTGGAGGCTCATACAGTGGTGGAGGATCACAACGTGGGGAGGCTCATACAGTGTTAAGAATATAGGAAAAACACTTTTGGGTTAATTGTGGCATCATCCCAACGCACACCTTTTTTAGTTATGTCCACGATAAAGTCGGACAGAAAAAAGTCACCCTTGAGAAACACTACTGGAATTAATGAACATCCGAAGCAGTTACCTGTACTCTCTCACCGTGCTCTTGGAGTGTACTAATGGTTACTTTATAAGGTTGACATGTATATTTGTGACTCTCCCGTAAAGGAGACTGTCCCATGGAGCAGTACGAGGTACTGGATCGAAGGCGAACGATAGGTCTGAAGAGATCGCGGTCTTTGTTTGCCTGTTGGGTTGTTGATGCGTGAAGACATGTGTTCAGGACAGGACTGTGATCAGTGCGTTCACGGTTGGGTTGCGACTCTTTCTATTCTTCAGTAGCTTTTCTCTCTACAGGCGTGATGAGCCGGTGCATTCTGAGATCAATTGGTTTTTGGTCCATTTTTAGAAAACCTCAGTACCTGTCGGCAAGCACCCGTCATGAGGTACATTTGCAGCTTCCCAAACTTTCAGGAAATGTGAGACCAGCTGTGATATATATATATATATATATATATTACATTCGCCCCATCAGTTGGTTGTTCTTCTGGTGTATGTGACTGATCTTTCGCTACAAGCGTTGACCTAATGCGCTGTTCTCCTAACTGCTTGTTTCAAAGCAGTGGTATTTACTTTATTAATACTGCTGGTTTTTTGCGGCAATTTGGAAGAGACTGTGATCTTCGGAAATTGACGATGTGGGATTAGCATTGGAAATAAATTGCATTGGATGATTGAGGTAATCACTACCACATATTAAGTTGGTAAGATCAAGGTCGTTGTAATAGAAAAGTTTAGGAGGGATGTTCCCATATAGGGCATAACATGGATTACCAACGCAGAACTTTATCACATCGGAGCATAAGTCCTCACAAGAAGCTTTGATAGCCTCTGTGAACTCTTCCAGTGTTCACTGGGCTCTTTAGCTTGTAAAGTGTGCTCGTGGGTGCAAGTGGATAAACGTTCATTGCAACTTGTTGCACCTTTGATCGAACGTCAAAACGAAAGGTACGATTAAGTCTGTGTTTTTTCCACAATTATTTTCACTAAGCTAACGTCGTCTGTTTTAATCAGCATGTGTTTTCTACCTATGGATGTGTTAATGAGGCTTGTGTTTATTACCTCGTTTTTGGTTTACTCTAATATTCGAATCGTTGCTTGATAAGCAGCAATTTTACTCAATCTTCACAGTGACTTCACATTCGTCTCTGCATGAAGAAGACAGTGAAACTTCGCTAAGACAAGTTGTTCCGTCTTCCTTCTATCCTGCATTCGAACAACTAATTGAAAAGGTTACAGATCTGTTTTTGCAGTTGCCATCCCAGATTCCAGGTAAGTAATATCACACCATGCATTATTCGTTCTCAGCATCTACGTACAAATTTGAACTGAACTACTTTTCTAAAGCATTGATTTTGCTGAAGTTATGATTGCAAATCTAAAACCGTCCACAGTATATGGACCCGGTGTACATGGTTGCACAAAGGTTGGCTTTCAGTGAAGGGGCATTCAAATGTGATTGATCTGAACTTTGCCGTGGATATCATGATTCCGCAGATTTGTTCAAATATTTAACGATCAAGAACTAATGAGATGGTGAAATTGTTAAAAATTGAATGAGGCCAATTTACTTATACCATCCTTAACGTCAGCTTGATATCAGAAATTGTTTCGAGCTGCCTGGTTAATTTGTAAACGTTTCATCACTGTGCTGAGTACGGTAGCCAGTGCAACTTTGATTCTCAAAAAACAACCCAACGCCAACGGGTTACAAAGGGTATAGTGTCATCAGATGTAGTCATGTTGAGCTGCGTTTGTGGGCGCTGCCCTAAAACGTCGTGGAAGCACAATGTTTTCGAAATGTACACGCTTGGCATGCTCGCCTTGCTATGTTGTCTTCGCTGGTTTATACGGTCTGCCGGTTGCTACACCTTGTAGGTTTTTACACAATCTAGATACGGCTGAATACTCCAGTCAGATGGTCTGTCTGTAACGTAGGTTTGAACATTAACAGTAGAATCTCCATTGCTTGGTTCCATAAGGTATTATCTCCGCTTTATTGGGCCTCGAAGGACGTTCTCATTTACGATTAGATACGCTGTCAAAAGTGACTCGAAACGGAATGCAGTAGCGCTTGTGATATCGTGCGTTCCGTTTGGGTTTATGTCTGCTTTTTATTTCTTTCACCTTCCCATTGTTCCTGTGGCGCGTAGGTCAAGTTATTGTAAAACGGGTTTTACCCACTCATATGCATATGGTCTAATTAATGATTGAGATCTGTTAATTTTCCATCTCCTGTTTTATCGGGTGCGATTAAATAGTTTCACCTACCCTTCACATTCGACTACCGTGATTTCAATCGCCTGTTTTGAACCAGCTTTTTGAATACCATCACAGATGCAGTGCTGTAGCTCAGAGAATTTACATTAATTATACAAACTAACCTATCGACATCCTCTAGGGTGAGTTTAAGTCCACTGGCAAGGTATGTACGTTTGTTTGCTCCTAAGTTTGAGTCGCTTACGATTCGCCGAATATTATTTTCCCGCTCTGGAACAGTATGGCGTCCGAGCGTTCAAACGCCCTGACACTGATGCAAACTGACATTTAGGTCGTCATTTGACGAGAAGGTTCACCTAGAAACTTTCCGGTTACTTTTGTCGCATATTGGATTGGAGTGTTTCAAGCTGCACGTATTCTTAGACAACCAGTTCTCGTAGATACGAGGGGGAATCAAAAAGTAATGCCATTTTATTTCGGACAGGTATAATTACCAACACAGGAACGTGTATTATACATCAAAATAAAGCTGGTCTTCTGTGGATCACATCCCTACTTCTCGACATAGTCACCGTTACGCTCAATAGCAACGCACCACCTTTGAATGAGCGCATGTATCCCTACCTCGTAAAATTTTGTTGTCTGTTCTTTGAGCCACTTCTTCACTGTGGTTTTCACTTCCTCGTCACTGGAATAATGTTTGCCTCTCAAACCCTCTTTCATGGGGCCGAAGAGGTGATAATCTGAAGGCGCTAAATCTGGTGAGTATGGAGGATGCCGTAAAATTGTCCACCCGAATGAGGCGATTGTCTCCCTTGTCTTGATGCTTGTGTGTGGTCGAGCATTGTCGGCTACGCTCACATTTCTCACCATTTCATCCTTCAAATGACGAACCCACCCGCATACATTGCTATAATCTACAGTATTGTCCTTAAACACATTTGTTAATCGTCTGTGAATGTTCATGGGGGTTTCCCCCTCAGCAACAAGGAATTCAACCACTGCTCTTTGTTTTTGACGCAACTCTACGGGGGCAGCCATTTTAAATTTTCCTTGTGAGTCTAAAAACATGAAGAGTAAGAAACAAACTATTAAATAACGGAAATGATGTAATCATTTATAACTGGGAAAAAATTCAGGTAATTTTATGAAAAACTTCGCCAGAATTAAAAACATTGGCATTACTTTTTGACTCCCCCTCGTAGTATGTAAATTTGATTAACCCAACGTTTTTTACACTCTACCATTCTATCAACCTTATGCTTATTTGATTTTGTCCGGAAGTTCATAATGTGCGGGCTGGTGTGAAAAAACTGTCTGAAAATTTGAACTCACAAATGTCTATCCGATCGTTATCGTACACGACTTCCAACTAATTCATAGTGTCATGAACACCAACCTCACGAATAATTCTGGTTTTTAGGTTCTATCTGCTTTGCCTTAATTATCCTTCCTTGGTTTTGAGTAGAACGACAGTGACCGAGCTTCGTGTGATATTATTCAGGTTCATTGCATTGCACAAAAAAGGGCTTTCTGATTCTCCGTTATCACAACCCTCAACATATGCGTTCATTATGGTAGACGGTTATCAATGTATATAAGTACAACAATCCGTTTATCAAGTGACCGTAGCTTTTAATTCACTGTGACGACTTCATTCACTACAGGTTATTGAGGGGTCACACATATCGAGGTGAAAAGTAGTAATATTTGCTTGTCACTTGGACTGGGGGAAGAAGCAAACAAACTAGTCGGTACCAAACCATTCATCGTTTAATTCTGTTCAACAGTACGATTTCATGCAGATTGGGATAATGTTGATCTGCTCAGACCGGCACAATATAAATGTTACGACCCGACCTGATAGAGAAAAGACAAGAGC
>LUCH01002748.1:34346-46697 GCA_013368495.1 Paragonimus heterotremus | reverse complement strand
TAGGGCTAATTTTTGGGAAAATGTGCCTTTTCCCAACAATAAAGCCATCGGTGATATGAGCCCATTAACTCTTGGCCAACACACCAACACTTTGATCACTATTTTGTGTGGGTTGGAAACCAAGTTAGTAAACGCAATAGAAGAGAAAGAAGTGTGTTTTAGGAACTCAGTCACTGTTTTGAAAAGCCCAAAAATATTGGCTAGAACTTGTTTTTTTCTCTTATGATCTTCGGTAGAGTGTCTTTTGGTTCCTCTTGCAAATGCGTCAATTAAGTCAACAATCCCATTTATTCCAAATGTCTTCTGAACACTCATATTTACAGAAGGTTATGTTTCAAGAACACAAGTGATATGTGCCAGTGATCATTAGGTGTGTCATGTTTAATGTAGTCTAGCGAACAAAGCTATCGCTGAACAAGTCTCTCACTGAATTCTTAGTCTTGCGTGGATCGGTTCTCCGCTTGCCAGCGCTATATGTGGCTAGTTTGTGTAGTTTAGTGATCTATTCGAAGGTCATTGTATAATCAAGTCACGTTTGGCCCAACATGACAGAATGCTTCCCTTTTAAGCCCCCAGACAGTTTCTTGTGTAGTCATAGAAAAATGATTTCTTCAACAGAGCTACCCGTGTCTCTGTTAAGGACGTTTATTGAGTGGTGTTGTTTCTTCCTGGTGGCTAAGCTGTACTGACTTTCTTCTGTTTTGAGTCAAAATTGATTACTGTTACTCTAGGCAGAATGATCTGACAATGCCACTTACCGGGCATCTTTAGTATTCAAAATTCTCCGGTTGTCCAGTCTGTAAGCCTGTCCTTCGTACAGGAGTTCATGTAGTCTTATCGGAAACGTGTGTTCACTTCCAACAAACAGGCATTCGCTGATGATTGTTTGACTTCTGCTATGTGTCTGTAGTTGTTACCAAGCCTCATTTTGTGTGTGGACTAGTGTTCGCATTTCACAGCGGACGGATTTTATTAAAATAACTGCTTGTTAGGTTGTCAAAATTTAGAGCGTTCACAAACGCACGAGAACAACCACCTAAGTTAATCGTGTTCAGTGGCATCGTGATTCGTTTTTTTAAGGGTCGTCCGTATCATTTGCTAAGTCCATTTCGTTTTGAAAGCTCTCTGCCTTGTTCTTCCGCTCTTTTTCTCCAATCGATTTTCCATTATGTATGTATATGGGTTCTTACAGTGAATCTCAGGTCAGTGCGTACGTTGGCTTTGGATACATGTCTGAACACGTGCACTCATGAAAATAAACGCGTTATAGCAATATTACGACTGACGCTCGCTACAAAATTGCATTGGGTTCCGGTACTATTCTCAACCGTACTGTTCAAAGATAGTTTTTGAACCAAGCCGTAGTGCTTAGTTGAACACTCTGACACAATAAAGTGTGCTATGTTGTTTTTTGGTAACAATTTCATCTACTCAGTTTTGATGAGCGTAAAGATGGTTACGCTTTGTGCACCGCGTTGCGTGATTCCTAAGGCAAATCGTTCTCGTCTGTAACCTGTCTACATTCACCAGTATACGAGGAACGTGTAGTTGAACTCAACTGCCTGTTCGACACTTAGGATTTGCCACTTAGTTTAGTGATGTCAAATGGAAGTCTTAGAATTGTGGATTCTGAAACGCAAAAGTCACAAAATCACTTCGATCTTTTTCTTGTTTGATGCTCACAAAGTCTTGTGTTAAATTATCAAGTCCATATAAAATGAAATATACTAATTATATGTTGCAATCTAGCGCCGGCCAATTTATCGACCGGAATTTGCGTGTACTGTGAGTAGCGGTTCGCCTTCACTACCCATGCCATGCGTACTCATTTGAAGTCAGTTGAATCGCAGCATCTGTAGCTAGATAGACTGTCAGCTATGACACTAAATAATAAGCTGTGATGCTTCTGAAGAAAATTCTCACCTGTCGAACTGTTGGTGGTATTTTCTATGGCTTCCTTATTTTATAACACAGTATACTATGTTGATGTGTGTGTGTAATCGTTCCCCTTTGTCGATCATTGCTTACTCGTGCGCGAGAAGTTCTCACGCTGTCTGTCTGTTTTCGATCATCGACGTCGTCACAGTTTTGCACCTGCATGACTAAGATATTCGTTGTGATGACTGGTACACAACCTTTTTATGTGACTAAAGTTGAGAAGTTTCGCCGTTGTATTTCACATGGGTTTCGGTTACAGTGCTCCTGACGAAAACTAGCTAGAGTGATCGAGACGTTGATCCTTAAAAATGCATTGGAAACGTAGGATTACTTTCAACACACTGACAGGCAAGGTTTTGTTTTGTTTATGAGACATGAAACCAATCATTTACTACATTGAATTAAATGGAAACGGAGGCTTATGTTTGTGTAGTATGTGAGATGGGTTTGATCTATGAAAGCTTTGATCTCGAAACTTAGTCTTCTAGTCTTTTGCCGACCTCTTACTCAGAATCAGAGAGAAGGTTGAGTAGAGTGCGTTAGAATCTTTTTGTGAAACTGACTGTTTTAACGTGTATTGTGGCATATGGGAGTAATACAGTAAAACCAAATTACGATCAATTTTGTAAGAACCGGCGCAAGTTCTTTAGAAAAATGTGACATTGAAAGACAACTTTTCTAAACCCCATAGTTACTGCCACCATATAGCACTTTATTTCAGACTACCTTCTGTGTTTAAAGTTGGTGTACGTTGTTGTCCGTATGGCAAAATCTGATGGTCGCGGTTTTATTTTTAAACCGTGCATGAATAAAGGAAGTGACAGTCCCTACAAAGCTGGATGGACACTCGGGGACAAGATTACCGCCCAGGGCGTTGTTTGCAGCATGGAGAGAATATGCCTGTTGCACCTATCGTGTGTCATTCTCGCTGAGACTTGTGCTTACGGACATGCATTGGCTGAGCATCCATTCGCTCAAAGCATCAATCGCCTAACCTTTGAAAAATTTTGGTCATTCGTTTAGTCATCATTTTCTACTCGACTCTTTGTATCAATCTCGTCGTCGTCATCATCGTCGTCAGACACAGCGATACATCAGTGGTTCGAGCTGATGTTTGTCTGTCGTACAACCCTGAAAGAAAGAGCACACGGTAGTAATTGTGTCTATTCCCCAAAATATACAATGTTATGTTGTCTACACCTTACAAACAAACAGCCGAGTTATAAGTGAAAATAAGCCATCATCAGCGGGATAGTTTCCTTACAGCTTTCACTGCCTCATGTTATCAAGTGCGCTTACTCTACAGACAACTCGACCAGAGAACAAAATTCACTTTACTGAGTCCGATCAGACACCAGCTCACGTAGAGTCTCCAGTCACTGACTCTGCAGTTCACGAGGGTCTCAGCTTACAGCGGCCAAATCATTGGGAAACGATTCCATTTCTCCATTCCAGGTCGATCTGTGCACCTCGCGCCCTTCGCGGATCAGATGCCTTATCGGCAGTGAGTACTCGATCCAACAGGTGACTGCAGGCAGTCGATATCTGTTGTCTTTCTGGAACACGGCTTCAGGATTCTAGCTCAATACTACATCTCCACTCTCCACCATGCGCTTCACCGTGCGGGTACAATGTGAGCTTATCTGAGGACTCAGCCACTAGCCAAACCGGTGTTGGACATGCCGTGAGCACATATGCAGAGAAGGTGGTGCTTGACTGGGTACCCGTCAACAGCCGCATTTGCGCTGTCAGGCTCAAATGTACGGTTAGGCCATCGAGAGGTACCCGTGACAAACGTTATCTATTTGTTGTTGTAGCGTATGCCACGCCAGACTGCAGTCCGTACGCAATTAAGGATAATTTTTTATCATCAGCTCACTAACTTCCTACACCGCGCGACACAGCGACATTGTAGTACTGGCTGGAGACTTGAACGCTGAAATAGACAAACTAAGCTCCGACTAACGTGACTTAGGTGGCTTGCACTCTTACGGTACTTGTTGGACAGCCAACGACAACTGTTTGTTACAGCTCTGTGCTGATAACGGTCTGTTTCTGGCGTTTACTAATTTTCGACATCCTAGGCGTCAATGCGCCATCTGGCGAACTCTATCGTCGATTCCGTCGTGGACACAGATTGATCACATAGTAGTCAGCTGTCGGTGGTATGGTTGTTTCCAAGGTTGCGTGGATTCCGATCATGCACTATTATGTACCAGGTTCGCTTGGCGTTTTGGTGGGTGTACACACAAATCATAACTTCACGTATCTAATGTAGCAGGGCCACAGGCGCTTTACACTTACAAACATGTACTTGCCTCTAGTCTAAGTCCCTACCCGCCGGACGGTGTTGAAACACACTGAGCACATATACAACATGCAATGCGTAAGTGCGGTACTGCCTCATGTGGTACTAACAGTTTTCCAGCTGTCAATCTCTGAGTCTTTTTGCGATCACTGGAACTTCTCGACGATCGCGGGGATATTCCATCCAGCAGTGTGTACAACTCGGCCACTCAGACTACTCGCTTAAAATTCCGGAGGTAACTACGAAAGGGTGGTGAGGCATGGTGGACACAACGTGCTGTCAAGATGGAACATGCTGCTGCTAGCGGAAACTCCCGGAGGTTTTCTCATCTCATCTGAGCAACTGGTAGCAGGAAGCCAGGTGTTAGCGAGACAATCTGCAAAGTTAATTGTAAGGCTATTCATAACCTACAACGATGTTTAGGACGATGGACTGAACACTTCCAACAGCAGTTCAATTAGGCATCCGCGCCATTGACTACGCTTGCGGGTTCTGCCTATGCTCACTGGTTTGTTGACGTTTGTAGATGAAGGTCCAGCTGCAGTTAAACAGCTAGCGGTCTTGCTCCAGAAACTCTGGATTGGCGACGTTGTTCCAAATGACCGGAACTTGGCTAACATCGCCCCTCATTTTCAAAAAGGGCTCACGCACTCCGTGTACACATCACCGAGGGATTCCTCTGATTCCTATTGCATCTAAGTTGCTCCTAGTGATTGTGCTTCGTGTACTAGGCGAAACGCACGAAAAACATATATGTGAAGAGCAAGCTTGATTTTATCTTGGCCTTAGCGTCGTTGATCACATCTTCACACCCCACCAGTTGCTCGAAATCCACCATTCATTTAGATAGCGAGCAGTTATCTTCTTGGACATCAGAGGGGCCCTCGATTCAGTTGACAGACCTGAACTCTGGGACTGTCTCACAAGATGAGGTGCGTGTGAGAAGTATATGAACACCCTGTAAGCAATTTACTGCCAGATCTCGGACAGGGTTAAGGTTTCTGGCAACGTATCGTGGATCCTTAGCATCTTAAGTGGAGTGCAACGCGGTTGTCCAGCCCCTCCCCTTGTACTCAACTTTGTAGTGGACGAGATTCTGGAGTGCGCCATGACAAACTGCGAATATGATTGTGTTGATTTGCTCCCAGGTACTCGACTTCGAGAAATGGAGTATTCGGACGCTATCGCCCTAATCTGTGAGGGCTTACAGGGAGGCCAGACCGTCTTACACTGATTGGAGGCTTCATTTCGTCAGTTCGGTATAGCTTCGACACCTACTAACTGCAAGGTGCTGTTGCAAGATTGGCAGAACTCTGCACTTGCTCACACCTTTTGTGGTGGGCAGTTGGTAGTAGTTGTACCTTGGGAGTTGTATCAACGTTGGTGGAATGTACAATGAAATCACAAATCGCATGACGGAGGCTCGGATGGGGTTTGCCAACTCACGCCACCTATGGCGTCAGCATGATCTCAGTCTTCCTGTGAAAGGCCGGGTGTATATTGCCACCGTAAACTCAGTCCTGTTTTACGGTTGCGAAACTGAATCCATTTGCGCGGAGGATATTCACAGAGTGTGTTTTCTACCATCGGTGTCTCCAAAGCATTAGCGACGTTTGGTAGGAATACCGTGACAGTAGTGGTGACATTCGCCGCCGTATCGTCAGGACGAATAAACCCTGTCGACCTTTGTGCATGTTGACCTCGTCTCACAGGTTTCGTTAGCTTGACCACATCTTACAAATGCACCACCTGCCACATCGTGCCTTGTTTGCTAGTGGTGGGTTAGAAGCGGCAGTCCGATGGTCAGTGCATGATTTTTGCTCAGGGTATGAAGACACTTATTCTGAAGGCTGCTTCAATGGGGCGCTCCCGGCTTCTTAGTTGGAGTCGGAAGGATACTGGACATCTTTCGTTGAATCCGCCTTCTGACATGACGAGAAATTAAAGTTAGTGGCGCTCGTGTTGTCAGTCTCTGCGTGTATCTTCGTATTCGTTTTGTTTATCTCTTCATATTCGTTGCCTCCGCCGTTCACATTACTTTTCTTGCTCACGTTGTGGCACTCTTACTACTCATTGTGATTTTTGAGTATTAAATACATAAATTCATCATCTATCCTAATTCTTACAGAAGTATTGTGTATTTCGAGGCTACAGAGTGCATTCCGAAGTATTTTTGTAGAAATATTTTGTAGAGCACGAAATAGCGTCTAGCATTCTCATTGCTGCCTGGAAATTATCAAACGACATCTTGTCCTTAGCATAACCATAATCCGTCGATTTTACACCAAGTAAGAGGTTCATGCTAACATTTTCTAGCTGTCGATGACAGCCCTAAATAATCTCATCTGTAGCAGAGATAAACAAATATGATTCTGCTGTGGATACTGCGATTGTAGCTGCCGAACTGCTATTTTTTTTCCTCGATGACTTCAGTCAGTTTCAACTGAGTGACTTCCTACTTTTTGTACTGCAACCTAGGAAGCTTTTGATCTTTAATTCATGCTAACATGTTGATCTGTTACTGACCCTCACAAGTTATTATAACCTGATCAGCCGTGTGAACTCAAAACACGAGGCTTGAAAGCGTACACCAGTTTATGCAACTCAATAGGGACCAAAATGAATGTCATGTGAACCATAAATTTGTCCAGTTTGACAGTCGAGCAGTGAGATAGCAGCAACCTATGACCGGATACTCAACGGTCAGTAAGACAAATAGGTGGTGGGATACAAGTACATCGACCATCTGCAATCGTAGCAATATGACCGCAACATGCATTTATCCATTGTGAGTTCGTTGCGTAATAGAAGGAGACGTTTAGTAAGCAGCATTCAATGACCTTGTTATAAAAACTTACTGAAGTTGCGATAAAATACCTTATGATTCTCTAGATATAGAGTTGGCGGCATCCGAGACGGATTAGCCTGTCACAGTGACCGAAGCCAAAGGACGCCTGCGCTTTAAACCAACACCCCAAGTGGCTTGCGCTGCACCGCTTGCGGTTCCACCCACACACCACGTATCCGGTGTAAACCCGAAGGAATAAGACCAATAGGTGTGTAAGTGAGGCCTCTGTGTCCAGCTGGCCAATGCTGGTTAACCAACTGAATGGCTAGCACAGAAAGGAAATGCGCTAGCATGCACTCGTATACTGAACTGCTTCTTGTATTACATTTCACACATCTTTCTCCCTGGTATAGATCTTGCCATTGCAGTCTCTCTCACTGTTTATTTTCCGAGAGATAAGGATTTCTAGATATACTTATTATGACGTACCACTCGATACACAGTCTTTTACACAGTTGAATATGTACACCGTTAGTGGTGCCTCTTCATGGTGTCGATTCTTATGAAGCACCTGATTTTCATGTCGTTTTGGAGTGGTTAAACATTCTTAATGCTTTGTTTATAGTACACTGTTTTCCGGCGCTATTTTACTTCCAACTTCTGTTCACGATTTTTTCGTGATGGATGCATCAGTGCTGATTTTGAACACTTTTCATTTCCACCTCATTCCCACACTGGTCTATAGGCATTTCTGTCACTGATGACTTTCGCTTTCGTACGGATAGAAAACAGTGTTGGCGTGCTTTGGTCTCACGCACGGTTCTTGAGTTCTACACACATTCAGATGTTGACGAGGGTATGTTGGATATCCATCCATTTTCCGCGGAAGAAAAGGCCGACTCATTGGAATCGGAACCTGACGAGTTAGAACAACAAAAGTGGGTTGAAAATATTTCTTAATCGTTTCGTTTGTATGACTGCTTTTGGTGCTGTTAAATTTGGTAACAACTAAGCCGGCAATTAGAAACATTGAGGCTAGTGGGTATCACCTGTTCTTGTTATGTTTCTATGCTCAGTGCCAAATAATTTGTCAGCCGTCTCTTCATTGCTGTGTTGGGTGTGGTTAGTCGTATAATTCTTTTGTATGCGCTCGTCTCTTTCGCAACGGCTCAGCTTGAGCTTGTTTGCTGTTATTTCAGCTTCTCAGGTAGTATCTAGAAATCTCCAGTATTAAAACAACCTGTGAACAATCGATAATCTCGTTTGTTTTCAGCGTTTCTTTACTGGCACGAAATTTTCTTAGGCCAGAAGGAGCTTACTTGTTGTTTTGAACTGTTGGATGCTCAGTCGATCTCAAGCATATCCCGATTAATTCTCTAGCTTGTTTCGATTGATTTGTAACATCACCAAGAGCGTTCCTACCATCCTTTCGATATTATGAATGTTAGCATTCAGCTAATTTACTACGCAAGTCTGACTTCTGATAAAAATGTTGGTGATGGATTTTGCGTAATAGTAGCACACAGTACATTCTGATGTTGTCATCAATAGCCGGCTGATGATGGCGTCCTTCAACGTGGAGAAAGGCAACGGATTGCTACTTCCTGGGCGATCCTGAGTGTGTACCTCATAAGGAAATCTTTCCAAAGACTGAATCTTTACTCTGTGTTCATTCACTTATATGTAATTCTGTGTAACGGCCTTAGGTTATCGCTTTATGTTCTCGCCTAACAACTTTCGGTGCCACTGTCCAGTTGTCTAAAATTGTTGTCCTCTGACTCTGAAACAATGTGGTCCACACATACATCCACCTTTGGTAAATTTCTGTTCCGCTTTTTGTACAGCTATGATATTGCTCACTGTTACACACGCAATTACTTACGCTAGATCTACTACACAAATCGTACCGACTATGTAGATAAGTTTCTCACTTCGTGCCAGACGGATGCTCCCCCTTCGACAAGAGTAGTGGCGAACGTGCTTCCGCTTTTTGCTTTCACTTTAATCCAAAAAATTGAAGGAATCGTTTTACTGTCCGCCACAGTATCCCTCCTGGTGAGAAAAAGCACGTGAATTAATTATTCCCGACGGCTTTTCCACTAAGTATATTAGGAATGAAGTAACACGAATAATGGTCATGACAAATCAGTTGGTGCGACGGACTAAACATCACGTAAATAAGTGAAAAAGTCTTGAAGACTCTTCCGAAGATTTTCTCTTAACTAACCGTTTCTTATCATCTACATCCTATTGAAACTAATGTTGAACATCAGGCATGACGTTGTAGTTAACTCTGGCCACTTTCAGTCCTGACCCTACTGTTCAGAAACCGATTTCTCAACTCAACCCGGCCCTTGTACAAGCTGCGCTGGATCGTTTCGACCATCACAGTCACGCGAATCGGAAGCGTGCCATGCCCATGTCTATGGATACATACGAAGACGATCGACTCGCTAGTGATAAATTGACCGATTCAGTACCAACAGTGGTCGATGGTCAAGGGGAGGATATACTCGAAGCACTCCGTCGCCCGGTTGCGACGGCTGTGAAAACGATAACGGATCTTGAGTTAAAGTGTGTTAAAGAATGGAACATGCGCTGTTTGCTTACTTTTTTTTTGCCGTGATGTACTTAGCACGTTTTATCTTTTAAGAGACAGCCGTTTTCTCACAGGAACACTATGTAGCTTTCGAGCCAGAGTACAATTTTTTTGTTGAAATATTGACTTAAAACACCTGATATTGACAATTGTAGACGGTTATTATAAGCATATCACATGCAACATGGACAAACTAAACTGACGGTTCGCGGCCTGGTGATGAGTTTCTGACATGGGATCGAGAGGTTTGTAGACATTCCCTAGCTCCGTTATTGGTGTTCTCATCAGACTTCTAATTACAGTACTCTCCTATATTTAGGTACACTATCAAGACTGGCGAGGAATATATGCGTGAAACACCAGTGGTATAATATCGAAGGCTTGTGCATTTTCAACGCCAGCGAAATCTTTAATCCTTGGAACAAGACGTATTGTGCACACTTTTCTACTCAACAGTCCGATCTCTTTCCAACGCCACATTTAGTGAGGATTAGCAATGCACTTAGTACCCACCCAAACTCCGTACACATTACGTCCGCTCTATTGCAAGCGGATCATGATAACATTGTCCAGGAATGCAGCACAATCAACACTCAACTGGCGTGTCTGCAGTAACAAAAATAGGATCATTGTCAAACCAATCTTGCTGCAAACAATTTTGGATCAATCTTTAAAATTAATAAACATGTTTATGCGATGTTTCACGTCACTATAGACATGGGATAATTAGTCCCTCGTGCGGGAAAACAGTTTTCACCTTTCTTATGGATATTTCCCCTGTTTCGAAACAGTATTTACGTTAACCCATCCGCATGTCTGTATTTATCCTTCGTGTGTACAATTACATACCTGCGTTTCATTTTCGAAAATTTCAAATGACCTAGCTGGGCCGATATCCTTATAGTCCTGGAACACATTGTTAATTCATACCAGGGCAACTTATTCTCTTAATCACCTGATCTATTCCGCATAGTACAGTAAGATGGCGAGTAACTGAGACCAGATATGAAATTTCTTACGTCCCTATGTTGCTTCGTAGTTCGTTTGGTAGAATGCTTGTAGCGTTTAGACACGCTGTTTCGGGTCTAGTCGGAACCCAGACTGGTCACTCTTCTAACCCACCAGATCTGCCAGACTATTTGTTAGTAGCACATTATATGCATCATACCTGCTTTATTGGAAACACATTTCGCCATGATAGTATATATGCTCAGTGTGCCCTTTCTGAATTATTTTTACACTTTCTTGTCACGTTTGCTAAATCTTCCAGTGAAACAACAATTGCTGGTATTGTGTTCCATTCAGGATTGCTGGTCAAAATAGTCTTAGTGATTTGCTAAGCTTACACACTGCTTTTCCGCGTGATGGACATCGTTCCGAATTGAGGAAGTGTCCACTGTATGTAGGTGTCCATCATGTCATCCATATTTCTCGGAAATTGTTCGTATCACTAATACACGTCATGAGAGAGCCAGAATAAAGCATTGTGGAGGTCGATTCCTTCTGGTGCCCTTCGTTCTTTTAACCTCCCTTGGACTCACGATTCTCAGGTTTACGATTACGTTTTCTCCTATTGTTTTTCATGACACGAGCTCTAGTTGCAGTTGTCTTTTTATAAAAGTGAAACCGGAAACGACTCAAATTCAAAGGAACCGGCCAAAGAACTGACGAAACCAATTGATAAGGAAATTCCAGTTGCAGATCCCCCTCCAGTAGTGACGGCAGCTGTCGTGGTGACAGATACCCCAAGGGCTGGATCCGCTGTTTCATCCAAACGTGAGTCTAGACGTTCCCTACGAACTCGTCGTAGTCGGACTCCGTCGGAGAACAGTTTTTCTGAGGGTGAAGTTCTGTCGGATTCTGAGGAGGAGCGTGCAGATTCCGTCGAACAAATGGAGGACAAAGTTGAGGAAATTGGCGAGCGTATTAATGCGGATATCGAGGAAGAGGAGGCCGAAGCGCTTATTCGTATGGTAAACGAACAGCTGCGTGATGCTACGCCGGCCAGTGATATTGATTTGACAGAACTGGAAATCATGGACGAATGGGCTCCACCTTCATCATCCATGCTGGTAGCACCACGCACTGAAAATGATGATCCGAATGAAGCGGCGATGGAAATTAAGGTACGCTGGACCTTGATAGCATTGTCTGTATGTATATGCCCACGTATGATTGTGTTTGTTTTCATTTATAATCTTGTTGACTGTTCGATTACGTCTACTTGTCTTTGAAGGCAATACAACTTTTCATGAACTAATTATTAAGGCTACGCGCTGCCTAACGTTTTCGAAGTCCATTTTCAACGTCAGAATCATTTTCCACTGAAAGCTGTAAAATTAGTAGACACAGCGTAATTGATGTAAGTATTTTTCAGCATGGAACCGAAGGTAATCATCATCATCATCATAACAGCCATGAGCTTGACCAAAAGATACTGTGGCTCGGGCCGCCGATCAGCTCAACAGTGACGTGGAATATCCCAGAAGAAAACACTACTAAGAAAGTCAAAAGTTAATAACAGGAGACTAAGAGGATGAACTAGAAATGGTATGGATACAAGTACGCCATTGACTGCGATACATCGCCATCTCGGATAACGTCTCTAACCAGTGGTTTGAGACGTTATCCGAGATGGCGATGTATCGCAGTCAATGGCGTACCTGTATCCATACCACTTCTAGTTCATCCTCTTAGTCTCCTGTTATTAACTTTTGA
>LUCH01002748.1:17887-33939 GCA_013368495.1 Paragonimus heterotremus | reverse complement strand
TTACCTGCAATGAAGAAAGTAGGGTTGGAGATGCCCCAGTCTTGAAGCAACACTTTGCACTTTGAAGGTGCAAAGCGCATTCCATACAAACCAGCTCGATCGCTCAACTTGTCCAGCATGGTCTGCATGTTTTCGGCAGAGGGGCTAAGTAAGACAATGTCGTCCGCATACTCCAGATCGGTCAATCTAGCGCCAGGAAGAAGCTCAACTCCAAGCCCACTGGATTCGCAAAGGGCATCCTCCAGAATGTCGTCCATGACGAAATTGAACAGAAAGGAGGAAATCGGGCACCCCTGACGAACACCATTAGAAGTGTTGAACGCTCGAGACAGTTGTCCATAAACTCTCACCCTGCTTTCAGAATGAGCATGCGGTGATCTCAATAGATTCACGCATTTCCGTGGTACTCTCTTGCGATGGAGACAGCTCTAGAGAACGTTACGAGCAACTGAATGGAAAGCAGTCTTTAGGTCCAAAAAGACCACGACTGTCGGCTGTCTGTAACAGTGCCGATCTTCCAAAATTCGTCGCAAGGTAAAAATATGATGAACTCGAGGCCGGGCGTGAAATAATTATGACTGTCAACGTTCATGCTGTTTTAAACCAATTATTCGGTCTTGTTAGTTTCCCCCCCCACCCCGGTAAGTGCTATTGATTATCCGATTGGAGTGTATTTTTTCACTGCGGACTGGGTGAATAGAGCATAATAATTCGTCCTTTCTCAATGCAAGTTAGCGGTATTTCATTGTTATGACTTCCTATCAAGTAGAATCCAGCTTCCTTGACAACAAAAGAAAGTGGTATCGGCCAATAATGGTTGAACGATGAGTTATGATAGGATCATCGAGCGTTTAAATAAATACAGTGGTTACCACGTTCTTGGCTGAGCATACTCGATGTTGTGTAGAAAAACGACCATTCAAGTGAAAGATTATTCAAACAGGTTAACAGCGACTCGTTCCTCCAACTACAGGTGCATTAGTAGATAGTTCTGAGCTGAAAAACGTGGTTGACCTGTGTGTATGGCGAGTACAGCAAGTACTCAGTAATCTTTCACATCTCTCACTTCAGACCCTAATGTGCATTCCCTTATTCACTGAAGTGCATATACAATCTAAGTTAAAGCTGCCAGAATGTTACGCTGATTGTAGTGATTGTTGAAGCAGTGTTGAAACCAGATTCTTATTGGTCGCTTTGTTTTTACGACTTACAATAAGACCATACACACTCCATTTCAGAGGAACGTAAAAGCGGGTGGAGGGAGTTTCCTCTAATGAATCAATAGAGTTACTAGTTTTAAGTAGAGTACAGATGTCAGTTTATATCAACATAGTTACGGCATGCCTCTCCACTTTGTTGCTGGGATGTACAGTGTGCTGTCTAGAAATATGCACCCCGTCTTTTTCAGTCGTTGTTTATACATATTGACTGCGATTTAGAGAAAACTATATATATATATATATATATATATATATATATATATAATATTTGATTCGGTCTGCATGAAGACCTGATCAGAATCCTATGGGGAACTTTTGGGACGTTACTAATGCATGAAATGTGGTTGATGGCTTGGTCATACTGAGTATTAAAGTTCATGACAAACAGCTTACAATGGCCTATTTCACTTTTAAAAAGAAACGGAAAGCATGCTGTTAGTTAATCATTGTGAGTGCTGCTTTCCGAAATGGCCTCATACTTCTTTCCTCCTCGTTGTTGAGTTTTACGATTATTGTTGGGTCACGCTTAATCTGATCATAGGAACGTAGTAAACGTTGGGTTCCATGTTTTTACGAGTATCTGCATACACTGAGCTTTGTAAGGTGAAAACTGGTGACCTTAATCCTAGAAAACGGGTGACCTTAGGATTATTTCCTGCACAGTACAGTTGTGAGAAATGGTCTCAAGTGAGGACGTTTAGATTGAAGTATACAGTGCCGGGTGATACTAACATATAAGCGACGATGTGGTTAGGACGCAGTCATTCGTTACTGAACGTTGAATTAACTCACCCGACCAGCTGTTAAGACTGTGGAATGGGATGGCTTGATCGTGTGCTAAGGATGCCGATGTTTCAGTTCACCGGTATGGTATAAGGTGTGAGGTGGACATTTGCTGACTCAACATTTGAAAATGAAAACGACCGCAGCAGATTAACGATAGTAAGTTTAATCCGTTTCCTCGACTATCTAGTCGGTAACTCATTGAGACAGTGGCGAGTCCTTACAGTTTTTATCGGCTAATCAGATTCACTGTCTGGAATGTCGTCATTATGTGGTTAACTTGTATTTGAAGTAAGTGCGCTCGATGAGGAAGTAGTGAAAACCGCCAGATAGCTTTCTTACGGAGGCGGCTTCATTTTCACTCGCATTTCGGTTGTTCTTATACAAAATTGATGTTGAATGTTTTAGTTTAAATATATGAACTTTCCTTCGTGTTTCATTTAGGATTATTTCGTCTTATCTCATGGCTTTATAGAATGTAGTGGTCAGCATTAACTCTTAATTATCGGGGCTATGATGCAGTACAACGACGTCCACGTCTGACAATCACTTTTCCGGCGAGCGTCAGATGGCATCCATAAGACAGATCTTTGTGGCTTTTATTGCCCAACTTCGGTAGTTTTTACTTTACAAACACGGGCCAACCAACGGCAGTAGTCACCTCTACTGAACCCAGATAACCATAATCAGTCTTAACTACTCCAACAGCTATTAGTCACTGGGGCCCCAGCCCCGGGTTATGAATCTGATCTACAGTGACTATTTCTATTTCATTGCTTCGTATCTTTTGTATACTTTGCACCTCATTCCGTCGAATTCAGTGAGTTATTAGTGTTCGAAGTGGCAGGCCATCAGTTCGCATCCTTCAAGATTTACTGAATGGACTTACTTTCCTCCCATTACCAAATGCTCGTTTCTTGGCTTCTTTGCATGCTTTCCGTACGTAGTATGCACGAATAAGCTGATCATTAGCTACCTTCTCAACAGAGGAGGCACGTTTGAACGGGTCCACGTTAGATTATTGGGTTAATATCACTCAATGAAGCAGAAGCCAGATCAAAAGTTCGACTGCCAGATCATTGAACAAACACCCCGCTGTCATCGATGGACAACTGATCACATGCAAACACGTGTAGTAAGACACTTATAAACACTGTCATGCATACTGTGGATCGAAAAAGTGCAGTAGTCCTCCTCTATAAGAACCTCTTCGTTTTAGTCCCTCGAGTATTTCGATTATGTTGGTTTGTCATCTTTTAAACCACACACATGAATTCTCAGCAACGGCTACTTGAAATTCTTCAGTCCCCTCCCTTGAAAAGTCTTCACGGTGTGCAATGTTATGGGGCCGTTAGTTTCCGCAATATTTTGATTGATTTTCTACCTAATAAGTCCTTTTTTGCAGAACTATTTTGGTAGAGCACATTATTTGAGGTACTATACCTCAAGTGAGCGTTAACTAAAAGAAAAAACTTAAAGTCCATGGCTTATTATCAGAATAATACTAGAAATGATAACCTTGTGTTTACTCCGCACACTGTGCATGCAGTGCCCATCTACTGTCATTTTGATCACAATAGCAATCACTTGGGCTTCTTGAGTTATTAATGTTGTTGGATCATTTACCTGCACGGTTGGATTCACCGGTTTTCGGACTAACCTGTCAGAGCTGCTGCCTGAGCCAAAAGACGGCTGGGCGTACACATGACCGCATGTGGTCTGGGCTGCATCCGTTGTGGTTCCCCTCACATACCCCGTATCCAATGTAAGAACGAATGAGTATGAGTAGAGTCCTACTTAACTCAGCTGGTAGGCCAGCTTAAGAGGGAATCCGTGTCTCTGGGATCCAAAAAGTAAAGAGACTTCACTGACAGGATCTAACTTTGGTGATGCGATATATGTTGGTGCATTGAATGTAGAACAGGGAAGACAGATTTAGATCTAGAGTGAAAAACTAAACAACTGAACCAACTGTTTTGATGAAAAAAGGAGATAGTAGACCACAATGACCCGGGCGGCGGGGTTTACTGGGCGGGTTTACTGAAAAACTAAACAACTGAACCAGCTGTCCTGAAGAAAAGAGGTAGTAGACCACCGTGACCCGAGTTTCCGGAAGTTTCTGGATGGTTCACCAGGCGGCGGGGCTTATTGGTCTATACAGGTGAAAACAGACGCGTATGCACAATCGAGTTAGCCTACTTAACTGTAGCGCAGTCGCGGTCTTTTCGTTACCTGCACGCTGTGAGCGCGCTAACGATCTGCCAGACACCGACCCATTCACAACCGCACTTCGTACAACTCTATATGGCTGAGTCATCGCGATCTGTGATACCCATAGTTGCTTTGCCTATCGCACGCTTGCAGTCATGACCGTGCAGTTGCTGCTCATTGAATTCTCGGGTGCCCGCTAGGATTACATTCCTTCAGGCGGTTCTGTTCAAAGCTTTATATTTCCATGCTCTCGGACTGGTACTACAGCCCGAAAGACGCAGTTAGATAACATTCTGCTGTCACGTCTTCGGGCTACTAAGCTTTCGCCTGCTTGCATTAAACTGTCCATACAACATTCGTCTGTCAGTCACCGACGAACGTGTCCTAGCTAAGGAAGTTGGTTGGACAGCAATCGGATTATCGAGTACCGAAAATTCAGTTTGGATATCGCAGTTGAAAGCTGCCCATACACCGCACATTCCTTTGACACAACGTCCAGAATGCACTGCTGTACAACAACGTAAACAGCTCCATTGCGTGATAGACAAACATTTGTATTTTCATCTTCAACTATCAGCTTTTCCTGATACGTTTTTCAGGACGTCCGGTAGCAGTGGTGATCTTGATTGTGCGACCTCGTAAATCACGATTCACGAGGAAGTCTATCGACAGATTGCTACCCAAGTAGTCGACGTCTGCTCAGTCATTTGCAGTCATCATTAGTGCAGATAGTTTCCATTTTTATGCACGACAGCCCCGCTCGAAGAAAGCCGAATGAAAGAAAATGTTTTACTTCTGTTGATGTTCAAACTAACTTTGGGTACCGTTTTCTGGAAAACCGTGGCGAATAGCCGTATTTCCTGTGTGTGCAAATACCGTACTATCATTTGCAAACAACAGTCGAATTGTATAGTGGATTCGGAGCACCAAAACTTAAAACAGGCAACCATCCGTGTGGTATTCAACTTAAACACTTGTCCTCTGTGTTCCGAAAAGACACTGTTAGCATTGCGATCAAATGTAAATATGGTTGGCGCTAAGACAGCCCTGTGTCATAGCAGCGACAATGTCAGAATCGTCAGATGTCGGTCCGCTTCATTGTACGTTTGCCTTCTTATCCACATGCAACATTTTATGCAGGTTGATAAACTTGCCTTAGACATGCAAGTTTACCAGTCATTGTTCCACACCTCGCGGAATCAGGCGCCTTGGTGATTGGTTTTGTCCAGAGCACTTCCTGGAGCGAACAGTATGTCAGTAGTACTACAACTGATTCATACTGATGTTCGGAAACACTCGTCATTAAAGTTTGGATATTAAACCGATTGAGCAGGATTTTTTACAGAACCATTGCAACACAGCTTAGCAGTTTACTTTGTCAATGACTTCGTACTCTGCCTGATTCCCTAACCTAAAGGTATAATGTGGGCAAACTAGACAGTTTCATTACACATTATTTTTGGTGTATATATTCAGTGTTATCCACTGGATGCTAGCTTTTTGGAGTAATATCGTTTGGTCCGTCTTAAAAAAAATTTTGTGTGGAAAGAAGACTGTCTATAAAGCGTCCACTCTGTTTTTACCAAAACGTCTGCGAGTGTAGTTATTTTACTTTTCAGGAGTCAAACGTAAATTCAGGTTTACCACTTGTTGTGCATCACAAGTCATGTTTAAAATCATACTATTTCCTGTGTAGAGGAATATCAGGTCGCCAGGAAAATGTGGTCGATGTCATTATGGAGAATAGTAGTGAAAACTATCATGATGCAGTTGTTAAAACTGTTTTTGTGAGTGACGGTCGTAGGGTGTATTCGTTTCTGTGAACTTGTGCTTACATCCCGACTTATCGTCAAACGTGACACAGTTTCTGTACCTATCGGAAGTTACAGAAAATCATTAGGGAATACACCAATTTTTGAAAAAGTTGATCCATATTTTTTTCTGCTCATACATGTCTAGATCTTTTAGTTAGCGACTGTTAATTCTCGACAAATCACTAGATTCTGTCCAACCCCCAGCCCGAAAAGAGCAATTCCTGTCGAGTGCATCGCATAGCCATACTTTTTTGTTCATTGTTTCGCAATATCCAGGCTTCTGCTTAAAGTGATCGTGACTGTTGGACCCCTGGGCAACTCTACATTTTATGTGTGTATACTCGGTATTTTCAACTTAATTTGTTACTACAGCCACTGAGGTGCACTGCATCTTGTCCTGTTTCACACTCAGGCATGCTTTCTCCACTCCGATTCTTTGAGTAGTTTAATGAGTTCTTTTTTTCAGTAATGGATGTTCTGACTATTTTTACTGCTTGCAGGTTGTCTCATTACTAACCTGCATCTATTGTTGTCGTTGCTGACCTGTTTAAATATGATGTTCTTATTTCTTGTTGTTCACCTGCAAACTGACAGGTGTTACACAGGCAGTTTGTATTATTGTCTAGATTCTCCAAATAACAACAAATTGATTCTCTTCAACCTCGTAATTAATGTATTTCGGACCTCATGAATGAGGGTTTCGAACTGTATTAGTACAGTTTGGGTGCCATTCATAACCACATCATTTCTATTCAAACGTTTATGTTTGACTTCGCATTTCCGTGGTGATTTTAGTTCAGGTTCATTGTTTTCCTATCGAATTCTCATATTCCGGGTCTGCATTTATAATTGGTCTTCGATAGGAATCCGACGAGTCCTGCACACTTTCTGAAACGATACAGAGTCAGATTGAAGAAACACTAAGAGAAGCACTGGAAGCTTGTGGGAAGCATCTTGAAGAGTTGGTTGTCAAAAATCTGCCACCAGATTCTGTTGCAAGGAAGCAAACTTCGTTGAATGCAAACACTACCCCTTCTGTAACTATTTCCAAGGAAACAGAAGCAAGCATTGAACGTACAGCTTCCGCTTTCAAGGTAAGCCATATCTGCACCACTGTTGTCATTCTTTCATTCTGATTCGAATTTTTAAGCTCATATATCTGTATATACTTAAGCGTTCACTATACAAATTCTGTACATGATTACCACTAGTCCACAAGTTTATTCGTTACGGATGGGTTTTCACGGTTGTAGGTGGCGAGTATCCCGTTGCCTGTTTACACCTGTTCATTTGGTTGGGTTGTAACCGTATTCGCTTGAGTTTTCAATGTGTCTCCTCATGACCTTCCTATTTATTTAAATACAGCCGCTTTCGACAGTGTTTGCAACCTATTATGTTAGCACATCAGCGTTCTTAGTTTTCACTCATGATACTCTTAATCACGAGTCCAAATGAACCGGAGCACCAAGAGTTTGCGATGAGCACTCGAATAGCAGTGCACCTGGTGTGTTGATGTTCACAGTGTTTTGGAGACTGTTGACTAAGCCACGGCTTTTTTGGTCTCATTATCGTTTGAGGTGAGCAACCCCGTATTTCTTGCGAGTACTTCTATACTTTATTGTGTTACGAAACTAAACGTCAGTTTTTCATTTCTGCTGAGCTCCAATAAGTAACCAGAACTTGAATCTTTCGCATGTTCGACGTTTTACCAACGTTGATTAGCGCGCACCATTAAATCGGATTCTTACGGAGAATAACAAATGACTACTCACCCTAACCGTTTTCACAAGAAGCCTAAACAAATTTGACCAATTCGTGGCACGTCAATCGTGCACCTCATCAAGCCGTCAGCAAACCATACGGGTCATTTTACTGGGGAGACAATGCACGGTTGCCATCATAATGTTCAGTTGACATTGTGTTGTTCAATTTGTTGCGGAGTGCTGAGTAGTCGTTTGCATTGGCGCATGGCGTAGAACTGTGTTACAATACCCGTGTAATTGTGGAAGTGTTAGTGCTTTACAGCCATTCCAAATTTTGAACACGGTACCGACACCAACGTTTTCCACAGAACTGGGAGAATTAACCATATCGGATGTTGAATGTCTCGCGTTGATCGAATAAACGTAGTTATTTTCATGGTTCATGTTATTCCTTGCAATGTAAGGCAAAAAGTTGTCAACGTCGGAACACGTTGTAATTTTGAATACAATATGTCTGGTGGGTTATTCGTTTGAATGCGTACATGGCACGTTCAACACGCTGATTGAAGAATGTGTAAAGACAAATGCACCGGAAATTTTTTGGGGGGGTTAACTTGGTAGATCAGATGATTGAACAGCGATTTCTCACTTTCGGACGAGGTCACTTGAGGGGCTGCAGTATCCGAAAGATGTCAGTAGCAGTGTATGATGCTCGTATGTCGTCCACCTAGCTCCTAGGTTTGAAAACGCGCTACATTTGCGATGTGAATGCGGCACTCCCGTGGTTGTTACTCATCATCGTCACTTAATCCACATTGCCGGTAATGATTCCATAAGGGAGGTTTCTGTTCACTAGCGCATATCTCGGAACTGGCCGTATTTGCAATCCACTTGTCAAATAATGAAAATGTACAAAGACTAGATAGCGTATTATGCTTGCTTGATGAGCGTTTATCGTAACGAACAGTAACAGAGATCACTATCGATATGATTGGAACGCAGTGTGGTTTGACAGTGACGTGATCGTGGACTGTGTTTACAATTCTCAAGTGTCACGTGCTAATTTTCTAACTTCTCTACCACCCAAATCGCTGATTGGAAGTGTCGTTTGATATGGCACCATCCCGCGGTCGATAACCTACCTGCATTCAAACTATTACGAACTGTTCTTTTGTATTGCTTATCGTTCAAGAGTCAAATGCGCTCTCACAGGACCGTGATTTGGGCTACTAACATATAGTATTCGGTTCCTAAATAGTGGACCTCGGCTTTTATACGGTCACCTTTAGGTGCTTGAACGGTTAGAAATACTGTAGTTTATCCCCCTTCGTTCATTAACGTGTTTCGTGAGGCATAATCCGGTTTGTAGTGGACAACTGGGTGTGCGCTAGACCCTCGTCCACTAACAACTTGATACGCCTTCCCTTAAAAGCGGTTGAAATGTAGTCCGAACAGGCATCGAACTAAAGAACGCAGTGGAGTTTGAAAATAAACTGTATATTTCTAGTAACGTTTGGAAATATGATAAGTGAGTAGCCCTAGCCTAGTCTGGGATCAATGGCAACAACCAAGAGGAAAAAGAAAAGAAGCGCAAGTGGGCTACAGCCCACTCGGGGGCACTCAAAAGCGCTCCAAACGAAAAGTGCGTTAAACAACACTGGAAACGGTTCGGGCTAAACGACCTTGAAGAATGAAATAGTAAACGAGTCGTTAGGAAAAGGGCAAGTATTCGCTGCGTGCAGTTAGTTACACGACTGAAGAAAGTGGGATTGAGTTGGTATTACGCCTCCTATAGCAGGCGTACACAGAATCATGCGTACTGAACAAACAAGCAGGAAAACACGGTTGCAGCCGGGATCCTTAGAGATGCTACACGACCGCTGGTCACTACAGGTTGAATTTCACCGTGGTCCCGTTTGTACACGTATGCCGGCGAACATTTGAGTTGTTCCTACATCTCCTACATTACTGACGTTCGCTGATTTGTAATTATTGATTCTGTACTGACGACCTGTGAGGCAAAAGCCGGACTTCTGTAACAATAATCAGTTTTTTGTTCTTATCGTTCCTGAGTGATTATATCTTGGATCACTTATGTCGGGGTTAGTTTATCCTCACTGCAACACTTGAGACGACGAAAAATTGTTTCTGACAGTACAATCCCACCTGAATTTGGTTAAAGAATTTCGTCAGACCATGTCTTGAGATAAAACGCACCATAAGTCATATTTAAAGTCCACACAATTAATGGATCCGAATCAGTAATCGGCCGGTTGTTTCGACATATGGCAACTGTCCACTGTTTGTGTGAGACCCTATGAGGTTATGTTTGATCCGTGATCTCGGAAGTGATGTCACTAAAACGTTGTACCAAAGTGATGCGTGCCGATTGTCATTTCCTACGGACTACGTTCTGCTTATATTTTTCAGGAACACGTTACTTCCGTGTTGGCAAACTTGCTACATGCAGTTCCCGTACTGGCCAATACCAATGCAACAGACGTTAAGAAGGACGTTCCGAATAGTCAGTCAACTGCCCCCACCACGCGTGCTGTAGTCACTGGCAGAAGAGGAGATGGATTGCTCGGCATGCTTCGCGCCTATCAACAGGATGTAGTCAAGCGAATGAATTCCACGGTTACCGGGACTGAATCGTGATCTCTTGTCATTCGTTTGCTCTTTTTGTTCTCTTTCAAAATGTTTGATTGTGCAAATACATGGTAGTTTTTCCGCCAAGTTTTTGTCGAGTTTGTTGAGAGTATATGTGAATCGGGTTCAGTGCCAAACAAAATTACTATCCTTCAGTTTGAACTTCGAATGATAATGCGCTGTTCATTTGAGGTAAAGGTATGCATCCACCTATGAGATATCAAGGCTATGATGAATGCCTGGATATCGTGTTGGAACATTAAGTGGTGTTTACATCCCTCTTGTTACACTAAACTTAATCGTTTGTCTGTTCTGAGTTCGGAGAATTACCTCATGTTGTGGGCCGGCAAAACTTGAACGCCTTCATACAAAGTGTTGTTTGTTTTCTACACCCATTAACCGCACTATTCCGCTATGATCAGAATATTGTCTGGACTTTAGGAAACATAGTTATGTCGATTTTTGGGCTATCAGTTGCTACTGTGCTGACACTTTCTCTGCAGTTAGACGTTGCAGTGAACTGTTTACAATCACCTTCGAAAGTAAGTGTAAGTTAGTGGTAGGTAGTCGAGTATTTCGGTTGTCGTGCGTTAAAAATCACTCATATTTTACAACCTTCAAATTCATGTTCGTATCGGATGGAAGCACCTGGTTCTAATGTTGTTGGGGCTCATCAATATTATACATATTTGTCATGGCCATGAATCAAAACCCCAATTTACATTATCATTCATCATTGGCGATTGTCTGTGTGTCTAAACGCTGCGTTCACACTACGGTGCTTTTGTTACTCCGTAAAAACCGTGGATAATGCACGTATCTGATTACTCAACTGATCACCGTCGTGAAACCCTGAATTGGTAATTTAAGACAATCATTAATCTGACTACTTGGCTGTTAGTGTATTAATTGACACTGGTTGAAGCGCCTAAACCTCCTGTGGCTTAAACACAAGACTTAATGACCGATGTAAAATATCAGTTAACCAGAACCCCGGTGCGTTGACCATCCAAGTGTTCAGTGAGCTGAGAACAGAAATGTAGTCAGCGACTCGAATTTCTTACCAAGGTGCCTACTTGAACGACGCATGCATACTCCTGTTTGCCACTTTGTCAACTTCCTTAATCGGGCTTACAGCCGGTCACCACCTCATAATGGTTACTCCTGAGGAAGGCCACCCGAGGTGGTTGAAACGTAGAGTATTACAACTTGCTCATAACGTTGTGTTATTCTCAATCAATTTATCAGTTACCAAGTTTGCCCTATAAATAATGCTGTTGCTCGTCTAAGCCTGGGAAGTTTACACACCGATAGTTATCAGGTTAACGACGGTGGAAGTACTGACTGGTTATTGAACAAAATACACATGGTCTCGTCGGACCAAACAAAACGGCAATTGAGGCGATCAGCCGAGCGGTTCCATTTTCACCAAAATGTTGACAATGTAGGTGAACCAACCAGAAGTACGTTAAAGGAATGGTATCCATAATAACTGTCCTAGTTCCACTATTTTTAGGCACTCCAGTTTTTTTAGATATTCTGCGTGTATATTTCGGTCATTCAATCTGATATTTCAGTTCCCAAATCGAGCCTCTGCGAAGTAGATTTAAGTACAGATGTCATGGATTCCCTTGTTCAAGATTGTGTCCCGAACTATCCGGAATACTACCTAGTACAGCCTGAGCTGCAATTCCGTTTAGTGTGCCTCACCAGCCGGGCTGTCACATTCGCATACCTGGCTAGTGCGGTGTCCAAGTCCCCCGTAACTTACGCTAGGGATTAATTGGTTAACTCACCGGATGGTAACCCTTGCAACATGCTGAAAAGAATTCTCAGGGCCTTCAGTGGTTGAGAAAAAGGAGCTGGAGTAGGTGATCTCACCTGGGGGATTTTACTCCGTCTCAGTGGGAGAAAACCACAAGATCAATGACAAGCTGATGCGCTACTTCTGAGTGCAACGGTTAAACAGTTCCGTGCAAGTCATCATTTCTTCATCCGCACTTGCGAATTCTTTGGGTGAGTTGGCAAAGTCCGCCGACTCAGCCATCATGCATCTTCCTGACTAAGTGCACAGGGTTGGGGCACATGTAGAAGGCACAACCATCGATTTTGTCGCCCAAGTTGAACTTTGATTGGAGTTTTAAGTTCTCGAAGATTCGTCATCCCTCCCCACTTCGAGAGGGCGCTGTCCTTGAAGGTCGCGCTTAAGAAGGGGATACTGCATGTACCAGTGAAGGTTTGGGGCCAAGGCACGGAAGAATCGAGCCATGCTTCTCAACTGCCTCGAGAAACGAAACTGCCAGCAGGTAATATGGACAACTGTCGTTGGCACCCTTACCCTTGGTCGCCTCTTTGTTGATACGGTGAAAACTCTGGCTGACTTTTGTGGTAGAGTGACGCGCAAATCGGTTTCATGCCGCTCAGATGGGAAACCCCGCAGGACTTCCTTTAAGCTTCAGGCTGCCAATGGACCCAGTAAACACGTTGACTCTGTCCTGGAGTCAGCCCTACTCTGACACGAGTTGGCAAGGAATCGGATCCGAGTAGGCGTGCAACAAAATCCAGAGTCTGATCGGAGTGGGCCAGAGTGGGATTCCAGTAGGCCAGAGTAGAATCCGAGTTGGCCAACTGCGTTAACGGCACCTACCTTACACTCTTGGTTATTCGCTTCAACAACTGAACTAGTTTGAAACCTGTCATCCAACGCGTACGACCTACTGACACTATTCGGCAAGTTTCACCGAATTCTCTTAGCGATCGATCATATCTGGCAACAGGGTGTCAAATCAATTTAACAAGATCTTTTTTGTAATAAAGCGCTTACTACGAGCGCTTTCAAATGATCTAACACGCACTGATATGGAAATAGACAATGGACGCATCCTATAACTCTCTCAATTGCTCCTGCGACGGACACACTACCGCAAATATCTAAGTCGCCGCTGAACACGCAGAAATTAACAGCAAAACGAAAAGTACCGCAATAAAAAAGTACATGTACACTTCATTAAATAAAATTGACAGGGTCCAAGAAACAAAGGCAATTAGAAACAATTCCCGTCAAAGTTCAAAGCATCCTCAACTTTAGCATGCCGTACGCGAAATACGAATGGAACAAAATCTGAAGAGAAAAAAAGCAAAAAATGAGGGAACAACTGGATATGAAGAAAAAACAATGGAGGAATACAAGAAAGCAATATTGAAATTCCACAGAAAACATTTCCCGAGAGGAAGTAAACCGAGATGGGAACACGTAACACGAATCAACAGGGCTTGTGACAGACATGGCTTCACAACATCAAAAATCTACTTCATGTGAAACACGCATTATAGACCCCTACATGGCACCTAAAGTTAGACTATGATTCTGACAGATATCCGCTTCCCGTCAATGATTTCGCGTTAAAAGTTGCCAACACGTGAAGTCAAAATTTAAGGTGCACTCTTGCCTGGTAGATGTACCCCCGGTGGTGGCATTAGTTTCAGATATCGTCGCGCCTCATTTGTGATATAAGCATTCGTGGTTATCCAAATCTATTTGGTCAACCTGAATAACAGAAGGTACATCATACTAATTTGGCGGCGCTTTTGTATGGTGGGAAGTTTGAATACTGTGAGTTCGAATTTCTCTCCGCGTTGTTTCATTGATATTTAACTGTGTCCGTAACCTGAAGACATTGTAAATTACGAATTAACTTATTCTTATTCGCTTAGTCGCCCCAGAGATGGTAAAAAGATCCAGCTGTGGATCTTGTGTAAAGGTTGTACGCGTGAGGGATCACGCCATGTAGTGTTTGCTCTGCGACACATGGTTTCACACCTCGCGTCTAAGCATGTCGAATGAAGTTTACAAAATGTTGATAACGACACAGCTAGACTGTATCCACCTTGTTTGTCTATTGTGATGAAAACCGTCATCTTTAGATTATTCGCGATTCGCCTTCAGCATAGCTCAAAATACAACATCAGAAACAAAGAGTTCACTTTGACAGATCTTAAATCCCGTAAAAGACTGCGTTCAGATTTCTTTCTAGTGAAATATACCTACATTTGGAACAAACTCCCATGATTAATAAAAGCCAGTAAGAATATACAGCAATTCAAACACAGCTTAGTAACTTTCCTGACATTAAGGAACGTCATGTCTATTTTCAAACTCTGTCTGCCTGAAGATTATATCTTTGAAAACGGACCTAACAAGATCTAAACATCTGTTCTAATCCAAAATCACCTTAGGGGAAACCTATGCCACATGATGCGACGCTACACACTTTTCGAACGGATCAAAGCTATCAACTTCACCATTCGATATATTTATATATTTCGAAACTTATTTCTCCAACAGAATAGATCTCGTAAATAGTTCTGCCGAAAAGCTGCAGCTGAACAACAAAGCGATAGCCAACATATGGTAACATTATACACACCCCGTTAGTAATAACAAAACCATCCTGGTACACTCTTACTCCATACTTAATGTTTACCAGATGTGTACAGTTATCCACAACTATGCAATAACTGTGCACGTTTGTAGCGGCTATATTTTTGATAGTCACATTTACTTGTACATTTTTGATGACTGGCTTTTCGCGTACTTTTGTTTTAGTCGGGCTATTCCATTTGAATCTCCGTCCCGCGGCTACGATCACAACTCGCTCCGTGCTCCGCTAGCTTGACGCACTTTCTCTGTATACTTTACGCTCCGGGGTCGATACAAATACACGAGGGTCAGCGGGCTAAGTCCTTGCTTTTCATTGTCGATTGGCTTTCGATAGTGATACTGACTGGGTAATAATCTGTTGGACCAGTTCCAACACATTAAAACTGTTTAGAAAATACATAACTTAGCCCGTTCGTCTCACATGATTACATACAAATATGTTCCTCTTTCTATCCTAACAGACCAGCTGTAGCTAAACATCTTTTGCATTCTACATAACGGCCGTATATACTAAATCGACATCGGAATTCGTCTGTGGTCATATACTAGTAGAAACTGAGAATCGATCTCTTTTCGCGTTATACGATGATAGTTGTTTGTTAGATATAGATATGTTATTTACTAACCCAATACTATAAATTTTGTATAGAAGGTTTGGTCAGAAAATGTCAGATTCCATTATCCGTCATACTTCACATGATCATTTCACGTTCTCCAGTTTATCACGTAATTTGCGTTCCATTCTTCATTCCACGATAAGTTCTAACGCGAGACACCATTCCACAAGTCCGTACAATTAAAATCCCGTACTGGTCGGACATTTCGCGTGGTCTGTGAAATTCCGTCGATTTTAAGGAAATTTTCGCGCAGATAAATCGAAATTTGATTCAAATTCTCTCGGTGTTGTTGTCTACTCCTATATTTGTCTTACTTGTGCCCTGAGCATCAAAAAGTTGCACACGCTTACTATTATTCGCTAGCGAATAACATATCAATTGAAATTTTTTGGTTAAATTGTATCTGTTTCTATATCCGTCCTATATCGTATACTGCTTGTTGCCTTTGACAATGACCCGGGCGATGAGCGTTTGCGGCCGCTACGGGTGCAAAATGTTCGTACAAAACGGCATGCAGTATTACCAGTGTCAAAAGTGGTATCACTTCAAATGCACTGGCCTATATGAACACCAGTACAAACTTCTTTCTTCTTCAGCTCTAAACTTTATATATA
>LUCH01002748.1:3101-14017 GCA_013368495.1 Paragonimus heterotremus | reverse complement strand
AGCGACGGCTTCAAGTCATTACTTGACCCGCATTTTACAAAACACCCTTTATACGAGTAATCTTAGCTTGTTTTGTGATGTTTACTGTAATTTCCAAGAGCGGCGCTACAACCTGTTTTCCATGAATGCCTTTCAGATCAACCGATGCCCGCTTGAAATTGAACAAGAAAAACCGACTGGATCCGGGACCCTTGGGTTTCTGTTTCGAACCCGTGTATCAGTCGCTGAACTTGAGTCCAGACCAGGAGATCGTCCATTTCTCCGGAAAATATGGGACCCTCCGATCTTCCTTCATCATCACAAAAGTTTCCACACATTTTTCCGGAACCGTCTAAGTAAAACGATGGCGAAATTCTTCGACTGTTCATTTTCCCGATTCTGAAAAATCTTTTTTCTTGCATGACCTTGAACATAAGGCCAACGTTAACTTTAGGAAGAGAAAATTGACGCAACTACTCGGCATTTTTATCGAACATTATTAATTTTGAGAACTCTCGTTTTAGAAGCAAATGTGCCAAATGTTTCTTCATAACCTTGAGTTTTCCCGTATTACTATGTCCGTCTTGTTACATTATTCCCATAATTGTTGTATTGTACAGTTAACAATTATGTGTACGGTATGTGTCTCACGTTAAAATGTGTGTACTGATCACGCTTATCTGAGCGTGTTTCTCACGGATTCGTTGAGAAATATACCACTATTATTATCATTATTCAACCACAACAGTAGTCCCATGATAACGTACATTCAGCGAAGTTTCTTATATTTGGTTGGTCAATGGAGTAGATAACACAGGTAAACACCTGGCTCCCTCTTGGCCGAGTCGACCAAGTGTTTACTGACGTCCGCTTTCTCATGTTGCGGTATGTTCTCTGCAGTGCTTATCATTGCGGACAAACTGGATGTAATCATGGGTGTGAACTTTCTAAGACACTATTGAAAAGGAGAACTTTTTCACGAGAGTTCGTCATAGGCACCGAGAAATTTCTTCACTTTTAGAAATTTGAACGACTGTTGACATTTTCAAAATTTGAGTATAGCACTCGCACCAAGTTTGTAGTGATCTGGAGATAACCCCGGTCTGCATGCTGTACGATGTGTAAAATCCTTCCCAAAATCTTAGCTCACATTGTACATAGGACCTTAGGGATCTTTGCCTGCCGCCTGCCTGATGCATGCGATCGCGTTTGTTTGTTTGCATGCTTTTTGGTCTATGCGCGCCAATCGCACATTACACTTCATCCGGCTTGCTCGCGCGCTCGGCGGTCGGATCCTTAGCCTCCCTAGCTATCTTGCGTATCGGTGTCGCCTAGCGCTGATCCAGACCATTTGTAATCATTGTATAATACATTTTCGGTCTCCGCAATAATTTGCATTCTTATTTCGCGTCTGGTATTTCTGCGCATACCTGCGGAAACGTTAATTTAGTGTACCTACGCACTAGTAGTCGGTCTGTTGAGTGGCCTAGGTCTAGGCCCACTGAAAACGTGTAGATGTGCGTTGTGCACGACTGGTTCGCCTTCGGGCTGAGCAGGAAATAAAGGTCGTTTGGAGTTTATCTTTCTCGCTTGTTGGAAGGTTATAAATAGCGATATTTGGGCTCCGATACTTGTGCTCTGATTTTCCTGCCGTTTCGTGATATCGTTACGTTCCAATCTCGATCGAGATACTGCTCTCGGTCTTTACGTTTGTTCTTGCCTTTTTGTGTCAGAAGGTCCGTAGCAGACATCGTAGCCTCTGGTCATCATAAGCTCCCTGATCACCTAACAAGTATTTCGGCTACGGGCACCGTGCCCTCGAATCCCGTCTTTCCCCGCTGCTTGCTGAGCCGAACGGTTTTGACGGACAACCAGCATTACTTTCCGACTTCTCAGACATCAGTCGAACGAGCTACCTACCATCGTCACGGACGTAGTTTGTCGCACAGGGACGAAAGGCTGTCCTGTCTTCCAACACCCACAAAGCCTTGCGCCAAACAAACTTCGCTTCACTGTTGCCGAATTCCAGCTCATGCTGAATATTTGTACGTCATTTTTTCGTTAGCCCGTTGGTGACTCTCCTGTGCATGATGCCAAAGAACATAGAAGTTGAGTGTTGTCCTTGCGGACACTACAACGGACTGAACAGGATCATTGTTCCAAAGCGATACTTTGTGACACACGTTCACGATCTAACCACTGGCCGCGCAGGCAAAATAAACTTTATCAAAATACATCTCGTAATTGTCCGCTCCGAGTTAGCTGTGGCGCAAAAGAAACTACCCGGATTGGCTGCCACCACTCCACTCAGTATGCTGGGCTTTCTCTAAATGCTTTTCGGTCTGTGTAACGTTTCACGGGCGTTCCAACATCTAATCAGTGGAGTCATCTGAACATTAGGTTTCGTCTACGCATGCATAGATGACATCCTGATGGTCAGCTCCTCCCCAGAAAATTACATCCACCAATGGATATTGTTTCAAGGTCCAGCCTTATATGGCGTTAATGACAATGTAGGTGCATTTTAGTTCGGTCAAGCTTCGTTGATTTTCTAAACCACATCAGCTCGGCAGATGGGAATAAATCACTTGACATCAAGTTCGAGTTTATTCATTTTTGACCGCATTCCAACGAAATCCCCGAGCTGCATCACTTCAGCTGACTTATGATACGGTCGGTTTACTTCCAACGGCGTTGTGTGTTTCCAACACCGACTGACTTACTTCGAGGCAATAAACGTATCTTGCACCTAATAGTTGGGACAGTGTTGGTGCTGTTCACAGTTGTGGTTGATGATTAAGACTTCACGAGGTTCATGAAGCTTAGTATTTAGGTTATAAACGTTTGCTGGTAAAAAGTTTGCAACATAAATGTGAACTTCGATGAACATTCGGGCATCTACATCCTGGATTTAACACCCGAACTCACTGCAGCCTTCAGTGCCCTTGAAGTAGAAGCTCGCCTATGTGGACATTCTGCACTATCAGCAATCGGCTACACCGATCACATTTATAGGTGCAGTGCATAACGGAGCAATACTTTGGGAATGGCAACCAATTATTGTCTCAACGCTTCCGCGAGACGGAAACGCGCCAAAATGTTTTCCGTGATGAACTCATGGCTGTGTTATTTCCCCCACACATTCAAGGGTCGTGGTTTCATTAAAACCACGGATCACAAACCTCATATTCCTCCTGAGGAATTATTCCGAAAAACGATAATCTGTAACTATCCGAAAGCTAGACTATATAACCCAGTTTTCGCGGATAGCCACTGTCTTCGGAGTTGCAAACTTAGTCGCGGATACTTTGCCATGATTGTGTAACGCCTCCACAGCCATCGGCGCGATTTCGCATGGCAATGTAGCTGCGCTGCAACACTCCCAAACACGTTCGTGAATGACCTGAAATGCGCCAGCCTGCCTATCGTTGCAATGTCACTGTCACTTCCGGCTAGCATCACTCTGTATAAGGCTAGCTGGAATAGCCCAAGGTGATTGTTCTTGCTCTTCGTGAAGTGCAGCCTTTAAAGCGCTTCAGAACTAGTCACACACATGAATACGCGCCTAACTAAAACTGCGGACCGGTCCTACTGATCTAACATGTAGCGCAACTACGGAATCGGACCCATTGCTGCCATTCATATCGAAATTCCGAGGTCAATCCGCGCACTAGCACCTTGCCGGGGACTTCAAACTCATGACGGCCACCCTGAACATGCTTATTAGATGTCGTCGTACCACTTTTGCCTCCTCAGTACGCACTCGCGTCCACGTAAGTGTCGACCGGTTCGCCTGCTTGCCAAGAGCCGTATTGTAAACAGATTCGTCAACGGTGCCAGTCACTCGCATTTTTTCGGGTACCTGATTGCACGTTCCGGTTGTCCATTGATGAGTACAACCGATCGCGATACACAGCTCAATTTTGTTTTAAATTAACGGCCAACAAAGCCGTCAGGCGTGCATCGAACACGCACCATAGCGCATCGTCCAACAGCGAACGGTTTTGTACAGGGTTTCCATCCCCAGCGGAAAATCGTTTGAGTGCTTACGAGTGGACGATTTAGAGGGAAACTCTACAGCTGGTTCTGTTTGGCATCCGCAGTCGCATCAGATATGATAGCACGGCCCCAGCATCACTGCCTTATGACCGTCCTCCTAGTTTCCAAACTGACCTTCAGTCGGTAGGTAAAGCTGTCTTCGGCACACAGGACCACGCTAACAGATTGTCAAATTATGAACGGCCGCCACAGGCGAGTGTAACACATGTTCAGCAGCCTTTGCCTCAAGCTCCTGAAAAATTTAGAACCTGCGGGTTCGTGTTCCAGCCAACAGACTCCGTCAGCAAAGTTCAACCACATAAAGGACATTTCCGTTACACCAACGGATTTGCGAAAACTTACATGACTGACCGTCTTGACAAGTATGTCAGGGGTTCAATCGACCACCGCAGACCAACCTTCCGAAACGCACCTTCCAGTATGGCAACATGCGCGTTAACGAAGTCCTCTTTAGTTGCCCTGAACACTCAGTTAGCCCTGGCTAATCCTCCTGCATCTGTTTTTAATAAGTTCTGTCTTTAATCCGAGACCTGCTAGGGGGGCGCCCCCATTTTCCCTTGCGCTACCTTAAATAGCCACTTTTTATGAAGCATTCTTTTAGCTGATGATAATTCGTTATGTGTATATCGTGCATGTTTGAATTAGTAACTGAGGGTTCCTTGTAGGTGCATCTATCTGAGTCTTGGTGTACAGAACATACCTACGAAAATGTAAATATCACCACGGGCTGAAGGATACGCACTGAGGTAGGTCTCTGCCCTCCGCATTAACTTTCGGGCATTTCATCTTCATTATTTCCAGGTCTAACGCGATGCGTTGCTGGCCCGAGGAGGACAACGTTTAACACCATTCTACTATGCCTCCTCAATAAAAAACTCTCACCCCTCTCTGGTCCTCAAGAAAAGTTCTCAGGTTTGGTGACACAGGCGCAGCTTCCAGCATGACAACAGCTGTTTCCATGGGTTGAGATTTATAGGTAGGAAACGTCCATGCGGAGGGGGTATGACGTCGTGGGGCCAACTTTGATGTCCTAAAAATACAAAGTCCCGCCGAGCCAGCTCATGTTGTCTTTTGAAGGTAACTTTACCACGAACTGGTAACATCAGTGTTTGTGCACTTCCAGTGAGCAAGAGTGTTGTTGGAGGGTAACATCGAGACAGTTTGTGATACACGTGGCATTCGAAAACTGTACACAAGCTACAGTCACGATCACGCACCTTGCCCATCCAACGCTACCTACTACTAACCCTTCGTTCTATCGTACACAAAACGCATGGATGTTCACACCCATCACTGAAAACGTAATACTACAGGTAGAACTGAGTCAACTTTATCGGAAAAACAAATTGGACAATGACAATAAAAAGAACTTCAAGGGTGTTTTCAACGTCTGTTGCTGGTGATGAGATCTCCAGCAATTTCCGCCCGCGATGAATACTTTGCTTTACTCTTTTGATTCACTGCTGAAGCTTTTTTGCGGCTTGGTGGTGCGTAAATATTGTGCAAGAATTCACGGTTGCGTACTGAAGAATAAATCATACAATGCAAAGGGTGTGAGTTTCAGGTCAAACTTAAAGCGGACTATCCTGGTTATCAGGAAGGATGCGACAATGCACCTTCTAAGAAAACTTACACAGGAATTTATGCTGATCACAACGATGAAACATTCACTAACCAATGTGTATCTGATGCCAAAGAGAGAGCAGATGGAAAGGTGTAAAGTCGGAAATGCAATAATACAAGTTTAACGCTCAAGTAAAAACAAAATATCTGGGTTATCGCAAAGGATACTCTCGTGATGCTAGTTCCGAGGTTCGTAGACCCAAGATTTTCCCAGCTTGATATTGACGCGGATCGGAAGTCACGATGAGAGGACGGTGGATCTACAAACAAACTTTATTTATTTATCCAGTAACAGTTCACAATCGGACTTCAACGCAACGATTAAGGGCGCTAGGGAGTTGGACGTGAAAGAACGTTCAACACAATGGCGCGGCAGTTGTCAGAGCGAACGAATGTCGACAGAAATTCCAGCCGACCTTCAAAATTCAATCAAGCGTCATACTGGTTGAGCGGCGTCCCCAACGGTACTAGCTAAAACATTGCTGTCCTAATGAATATGGCATACAATAGTAGATATGGCGCGGATTCGTTATACAGCTACGGGCAACACTGCGATACCCACGCCAGCACTATCTTTGATGTTAGTGGTTTATAGTAAATTTACATTCACGAGATAATGTGAACGGGCGCGGTGGTACTGGCAAGGCAACTCTCACGACGCTGGGAATCTAGAATCTTGGGGATGTCGAAGGTGATCTCACCACAATACTATACTGCATCTGTTACGGCGGCATAAAAAAGACTGACCGCTTGTATTTCTGACTCATACAGAAGGTTCGGATTATATATCTGATTATATAATAAAGTGTACATATCTTCCTATTTTATTTTAATTTTCCTTACACTTTACATCAGTTACCCTCGTATAAAATAAACACCACTTGGTTGAGTTGATTCGACTGAACAATACGCTTCTGGCGGTCTTGCTCCAAGGACGGGATTGCCTATAATAAGTTATTCAACGATGGCGTTTTCAATTGACTAGTTGTGTTCATACCCAGTAAACACGTGACCGACTCGGCCAATTTAGCCAAGTGTAGGCAAGGCGCTGGCCTGTCTTTTCTACTCCTGGCCAACCAAAAATGAGAAACTTCGGTGAGTGGCATATTATCTTGGGACTAATGTTGTAGTTGAATAATGATTGTGGATAACCTGAGAATGGTGTTTTTCACTGCAATAGATACGTAGTAGATGGTCGTTATTTGAATGTAAGTTTTGTTCATCTAGGCTAGTTCGATAGACTTGGGTCATTTGATTGTCAGGTGCCTATGGTTTTGTCCCTTTTCAGTTTATTGTTTTTATAATGTTTTACGGATAATTTTAGATAGTAGTTTCTTATCACTTTGGATGTATGCATGATGTAAATTCATTTTATTAATCAGTAAAGCCATGCTAAAAGCTGATCTGAAGGCCACTTTTCGTCTGTGTTTCATTTTTTGATCTTCATACGCCAAGGAGCCATCCGGTTAATAAATTTTGGTGCACCATGAGTTCCGGACGAAGGTTGTTTTGTCGTGCCACTATATATCGTCGGATATGCCAGGAGTGTCTACGACTTGGCATCATCAGTGTTCACACCATTACTATCCCTGCCACCATAAAGAAGGAAGTTTTTTCATTGGAGACATCTGGTAGTCCTCTATTTTGCCGCTTATTCTAAATTAGAGATGACGAAGAAGACCAGATGATGAAAGACATGTGTCCAATCCCATCTGCTGAGACGAAACGCGATCCGCACGGTTCGTGTGAGTTACGTGGATAACATATACTTCAGTCGTTATAATGAATATTAAGGTGACAATCCTAGGTATTCCTGATGCCGTGAGATTATTCTCCATCCACGCGAAGTCCCTCGCAGCCGCTGATCTAAAGCTACTTATCACGATATTAAAACCGCTCGTTTCTCATTAGGTGGTTCCAAGTAGCCAAAGACAGGAACGGGGGGAGATCAAAACGTTGATACTCAGAATCTGACCGCAAGCAGGTAAGAAATTTTAGATTCAAGAAGGTCATTTAATTAATCGAGCACTCCGGAGCTGGAAGGTGCAGAGAAACGTCTGGAAGAGGCAGCCAGAAGAAAACGTGAACAGGTGCGGTGTATCGTGAATGCATGGTTGAGATTGGTTACAGCTGACCCACCACAAGAGAGCCCCGATAAATTTGTACATCTTCCATGGTTTTGGTTTACAACTTGCTTTCGTTTCGGTCAAACTACCTAGTTTGTAATATATGTTCCGGGTCTAGAATCTCAACTGGCTCCGCACCTCCCCAAGCAGCAAACTGGCGGGCATCGGCGGGCAGAAAGCGGGCGTACGGCGGGCAGTGGAATAAATTTGCGAACGAAGCTTTTTCGGCCTTTCTAATCCCGGTGATTTCATTCAAATCAATTTCGGTACTCATTCCCAACGCCTGGGAAGCATCCCAACCACATTTGATCTAGTTGTCAGGAGAAATCCGCTGGAGAAATGAAAATTATATTCTATCATTTTACAACATTTTCGTTTCGACTGGTTCAATTATTCCAGAAATATTTTTTTCATCAAAACAACTAAATCCCACTCACCAGCCAAACGATTTCTCCCGTAGCATCCACGGATAACCGAAACAGAGAAGGGATAGGAGGAAAAATAAAATGCAAGATAAAGTTGCTCGGAAGAGTTAGAAATGGCATATCTCCGTACGTAATCGGGAAAAAGTAGAATTAAAACACAGCAACCATTAATTTTTCCTTCAACACATCGTAGTAATACTACAGATTTGCCAATGTATGTCCATTAACCCGAATATGTCGTCCTGAACTTGCACATAATTCAGACATGAGCCATAATAATACAAGTTTTATGGGTGTGTTTGAAATTCCATATTTTCGTAAGTAGGCGAGATAGGGCGAAAGTGAAACATAACAACCTTACAGTATTCCTTCTAGGCATTCTAATAATACTAGGGATATTTGCCAGTGCACGTCCAGTAACCCGAATACGCCATCCTGAACATGTACAAAATTCAAACATGGGCCACAATAATATGTTTCTGGGATTTGTTTGAAATTCCGTGTCTATGTAAGTACTTAAGGTGGAGAGAAAATAATATAACGATGTGAAAGTACTCTCTCCAAGTTTAGTAGCAGAATATAAGAAGCAAGTTATTTCATCTATACCATGAAATACGAAGAAAAACACCCGAACTTCTCCGCACCTATCCGAATTACCACTACAGAGCAGCCATAATCAATGTCTGAAATTACCAGTGCGCTTAAACGAACATCCGTAAATTTGATGAAAATAATGCCCCATTTTTCAAAATGGAATTGACTGATTTTTACATAATGCATGATGAACCGTTTAGATTTTTATTTCCGACGTTTTACTCCCTGCCAGCCGAAACCCGCGGGATACCGGCATATCACGGCGGGCAGTGTGCCATATGGGTCGCTAGCTTGACATGTTTCTGTGTGCGCCCTATAGTCCAGGATTGACACCAATACACAAGGGTCAACACGCTGAGTCTTCGTTTTCCATTGTCGACCGATTTTTCATGGTGAGTACTGACGGGGTATTATTCTGTTAGACGGATTCCAACACATTTCCGATAACCACCGAACTTTGGCAGAGTCGATTGGAAAATTAATTCATCGTAGGTCGTTGATCTGTTTCATGTATGTCATCAGTTTTTCCAGACGATGGGAAGTTGTTGAATTTTCACCGAAGTGTGTTGGAACTAGTCCAACAGAATAATACCCAGCCTATGCTCACTATCGAAAGCCAATCGACAATGAAAAACAAGGACTCAGCGCTTTAACCTTCGTGTATTTGTATCGACACTGGAAGGTAGTGTGTACAGAGGAATCACGTCAAGCTAGCGAGGCATAGAACGAGTTGTGATTGTAACATAGGACGGATATTACAAAAGGGCTAGCTTAACTAAAACAAGAGTAAGCAAAAAACCGAAATCATCAAAAGTGTGCAAGTGAATGTGGCTATCAAAAATATCATTTATTATGGTCGTAACAAATGTACGGGTCTCCGGCTGCAACCGTCATCCACAAATGTAAGCAGCAACGGTGGAATTCATGAAGCAAAAGTTTTGTGGGCACATCATGCAAGCCACTTTACCACATAACTGCATTCTACTATCCACACAGCCGCAGTAATGAGACCACTGGCTAATGCGGCAAACTACGTGACGCAGTAAATTATCCGTAGCTGATAAAATTTACGGTCAAAAGCCAATAAAATGAGACGTGCTTGAATATTTGGCAATATTTTGGTCATATCGCTCAAGTATATTAAAATCATCAGTTTAAGATACTTCCTCAGCGGAGAGTCAATGTCTTTACAAACAAAAATGATACAAACAGTCTTGTTGAAGGAATATATAAAACAACAGATATTTTGCTTTGCATCGCAAAATACTGTTTTTACTAATTTCAGTATCACGTGCCCTGAGGGCACTTTCAGGGATTCATAGACGTTTACGCGCCCACCGGCCGATGTATATAAACAGACGCGTAGTGATCCGGAGGTAACCCCGGTCTGCATGCTGTACGATATGTAAAATCCTCCTCGAAATCTTAGCTCAGATTTTACATGGGACCTTCAGGATCTCTGCCTGCCGTCTGCTTGGTGCATGCGGTCGCGTTTGTTTGGTCCCATGCTTGTCGGCATATGTGAGCCAATCGCGCCATGTACACTTCTCCGGCTTGCTCACGCGCTCGACGGTCGGATCCTCAAACTCCCCGGATACTTTTAAGTGTTGGTGTAGTTTAGCGCTGAGCAAGACCAATTGTGATTATCGTATAATGTATTTTCAGTCTCCCGCAATTATCGGTATTTTTCGCGTGCGGTACTGTTGCGTATACCTGAGAAAGCGTCAACTTGGTGAATGTGCGCGCTGAAGTTTGTCGTATATACATACCTATGATTGTTTACTTATGGCAACAAGATCACCTTCAACACTCCCAAAATCCTAAACTTCCTGCTACGTGAGCTTTGCCGTACCAGCACCACTGTGCCTGGTTGCATTTCCTTTTGAATTTTACTTCACCACAAACCACTAATGTCAAAGTTGGTGTGCTGGCGTAAGTATAGCAGTTCTACTCATGGTTGTATAATTAATCCGCGCCATCTCTACTACTGTGGACGTTAATCACTAGGACGACAATTTTTAAGCTACTACCGTTGTGGGGGACAAGTGGGCATTGGCTAGACCCTCGTCCACTAACAAATTGATACGCCTTCCCTTAAAAACAGTTGAAA
>LUCH01002747.1:61267-74942 GCA_013368495.1 Paragonimus heterotremus | reverse complement strand
AGGGGGCGCCAAGTGTAACAGTGACGCGCACGATGTCTGAAACTAGTGCTGACTAGAACTAGATCGTGCTCATTACACATTTGTAACAGTAGTCCGCCATTATCCGAGCGGTGTGATGTTATCCCAAACCTGCCAGCTAAACAAGACTCGGCTTCATCCAGGCGGCCTGTCTGGGCGTTTAGATCTCCGGCTAGAATGACTATATTAGAACCATATGTCGGTCGAAGGAGAGCTGTCAAATCTGAGTGAAAGGAGTTCTTGACGCTGGTGTCACCACAGTCAGTTGAAGCTTAAGCTGACATAGTGAAAAGATTTCTGAGGATTTTGCTTCTTCAGCTGTTCGTAATTTAAGGTGATGTTGCAGTCACTCAGTTATGACATGGCAGACGAACGATTTCGCTTGTGAAACATGAGAGTAAGAGGCCTGTATGGTAGGCTTACTGCGTCTAACAGTTTGTTTGCGACAACTGAAATGGAAGGCATAAATAGATTTTCAACTGAAGGATAAAACACATACCACAAATATTGTTTCATTCTCCCCTGCCAAGAAGTTTGAAGAGGCAGTAAATGGTTGGTCACATGGAAATGTTTGGACATGTGTACACTGATCGGAGAAACAATATTTTGTAGTCAGCATCCATGCCCATTAGGTTTATGCGTATGTATTTCTCGGGTTGTTTAGATGAACACGCTATTGTTTTTGGTTTATCTTCCATAGTTGCGTGACTGATCGTTATTCTGGGAATCAGACGATGCCCCAGTGTTGTGTGTGTTAACTGGGGGAATACTGTTATGCTGCTGTTTCATGGGGACGCGATTAGAGTGTACAGATGTAGCCTCTTAAATCGAATGTGCTGATTTTGCTTTCAAATGCGTCTCAAGCATGACTTTGGGGGCAAATTGATGAACGGAAACTGTTTCCTTCCTGCCATCAGGAAGCCGTATGTACGCGTACTGTGCGTTGCACTGAAGTAATTCAACTTGTTCGACGGGTAGGTTGTCCCACATTCTTTTTAAACAACACCGGTCGAGTTTTGGTGAGCCACGTCGAGAGAGTTGTTCCGGAGGTCGATCTCCGACTATAGAATGGTAGCAATCTTCCACGTGGGTGGCACTAGTTGCGGTACACTTTAGTAATCTGACGGAGTGTTATGCATCGAGAAGAAGGAATTCCCGTTGACTGATGGCCAGGTTACAAGATTTCAGGTCGAGCAGCACGATTTTCCACAGTGTTCCGTTCAAACGCTGTACTTGACCGTTACCCTGAGGATTGTATGGTGTCGTTCCATTTGTCGTGACTCCTCTTTCGTGAAGGAACTGTTGAACAGTAGACGACATGGATGACGGCCCACGATCAGAATGAATGTAGGCCGGAGTGCCAAACAACGGGAACAGCTGGTAGAAACATCTAATAACGGTTTCGCTAATCTGGTCGCGACATGCGAAAATAAAAGGGGATTGTAGAGACTGGTTTGACAGACCTCTATTATATTGGTCTGGTTATTATGAGTGAATGTCAGTGTGGTCTTGACACCATCCAGTTTAGCTCAGTAGGTCATGCAGATGTACAAACGATCACATCACGTCAAGGTTCAGTCTCGTTGTTAAGGTTAGCTGAAATTCGCGGTACATGTCTTAACCGTCTAAATTCGTGTATACCTACTTGTTGGACACAGGAAATCGCTTGACATTCACCACCGAATCTCCACTTTCTAGCTTCGTCTTATCCGTTGGTGCCATGGGTGTAAGAATGTATTGTTCTCCATTTGATTTTTCTGAATGGTGCTCAGGTTGTGTCTTGTTCTCTTTTCTAGTGGATGTGACTGACTTTTATCTCAGTCTTGTGTGATTCTTGTTTAGACCCTTTCCATATCTGTCGAACGCAGACAAGACGAAATCCGTCACAAAGTGTTGGTTTCATATTGGACATCATAAGGCCGTTATTAGTCTTGATAAACCGCTGTACTTTGAAATAACATCAAATTTTTACGTGATAAAGAACTGTGTCAGAATGCCTGTCTGTCCCTTTACTTTTCTTGGTTTTATTTTCATTTTACTGCAGGTTATGTCTCCTTTTGAATACTGCTTGGCCGTGACAGTTTTGTATGATGCATTTTCTCACCTAATCTCCATCTTTCGTTGGTTTTAATGTCTAATCTTTAGTCGAGGTGATGAATGTGACTGTGTTAGACCACATTACGCCTGAACAATCTTTCTATATCCGTTTAAACCGAATGGGAAACTCTTCTTTTCCATTCCATGTGAGGTGTTCAATCGGTGTTAAATTGTTGAATAAAATCTAATGGGACCTTTGTCCGCGCTGATCGGGTACACTTTTTTTTATACGGTTAGGAATAGATACTACTGGTATTATTTAGCCACTTTTCTGTTAATGTCCAATTGTAAATAGTCCACTGAAAAAGCAACTCATGCCTATTATGAATTTTTGATTCCACGACAATACTCTCTCTATGATTTCAAATATGGTAGGTGAACTGTCCGTGATGATTGCAGAACCGGATATGCGTGGTCGCGGTTTGGCCTCTGAAGCACTTGCCGCACTTTTGGAATTCAGCGGTCACCATTTGCCATCCAAATTGTCGGGTCTAGTTGCAAAAGTTTCATTGGATAATCTGTCCAGTATCAAGCTATTTAGTTCCCATTTGAAATTTATCGAGCGTAAACGTTGTTCAGTGTTTAATCAGGCGAGTTTTGATTGATTGGTTGATTTTGATTGATCCGCATAACCGATTGACCACCTTATTTACTGCCCTTTATCTTTTGACGGTCTTTTGACCGCCTAACCGAAGCCGACCTTAAAATGAGTCAAATTTAAAGGACAGATTCATTCAGATGCACTTAACGAATATTGACCTGATGAACTTGGTTTACTTTAGCATCTTTCAGGCGGGTAACTGAAGTCGTCAATTATTTTTTTGGATGGTCACTACGCACTCCGTTTACTTTTCTACATTAATGTTGTATACTTTATCAGAAAGATAACACACTTGTTTCCATGATCGACTGCAAGCCTAGTCATAGACTCATTCAAACGTGATTTGTCGTACAGATATACTACTTTATTGGTAGTCAGTAAGGGTTTTGAATACTATAAGGTGAACAGCGTCAACATTTAACTGCAACTTTTACATTGGGATAAACATTTCATCCAACCCATTTCGAAAAGAAGCACTAGATGTATATTTCGCTATTGTTGAAGATCATCAGTAGTGCATATCCTTGCCATTATCAAGATTTGAACTTCGGTCACTTTTTCATTAAACAACCATGTTGACCGCCGTGTCGTTTACCTCATATTAGATTCCACCGAATCATCATGTTTGAAAATCCGACCATGGCGTCTTGTAAATAGCGCTCGGGTCGTTCGATCACCCCTCAACACCAATCAATAATCCCACGATTAAGACCTTTTATCAGGTCGACGTAACAGAAATAATGTAACTTACCGAACGAATTTTTTTAAACTTGGTATTTCCTTGATCACTTACTCAGTGGTCAATATGGTTGACTCACAAGAACGTGAACCGGATTTTAAGTCCCGGTTGGTGACAATGGTGTGCGCTATCGACGTTTTTTTAGGTGTAGAACGTGTGGTATATTACTAATGGGTAATGTGGTAGACAATAGTTTTCATGGGATCTTACGTTGCTGCAGTACCTCCATCCTGCATATGATACACTTGCCGAATTAAGGCAAAAGTTCTTCTTCAACAGAGCTGTTTCTTTCTCAGAGTGAAGGCACTTCACTTTGTGAAATTCATACTATGTGAGTACGACACAATATGGGAGACGGTTTTATCTAAATAAAACCCCCAAATTTAGCATGCTCTGAGGGTTAATACCACGATCTAATCAAGACTGGTTTTAGTATAGTAAATTACTTTGGACCTTTTGGAGGGAATTATACCCTTGATTGACCCTAGCTTACCACATACTGTAATGGTTACGCAATCACTACACAGTGATGAGTGACTACACTTGAAACAGACAATATTACGGTTTGCATGTCGCACTCACTCAAGGATAAAGAAACTGAAACTGATTGACGTTAAATAGTCTGATATTTGCTGCTATGTAACAGTACAGTTAGATGCCGACTAGGATGTTGTCAGACTTCCCGAGCGTAGACATGGTCTAACGGTAGTTGGATTTCACGATTCCTAAATTAACAGCATGATTATAACGTCCGGTTTGATTGAGTTTAGGTTCAGTTTAAGAAGAGCAATTTAAGAAAGACCGCTATGTTTTAACGTAAGTTATTTACCTGTTCAGAAAGGGGCAAAAGGTTGGTCAAGGTTGGTTTACTTCTTCTTTGTCTAATTTAGATTGCAACTGCTTCACTTGAGTCAATAACCCTGATTGTTCAACTTTCACAATAAGGTCTCCGATACCGGCAACTCTTAAGGGGTTTGACTGATATAAGTTGAACATCACTCACAGTCGATCGCAGCTGTCGCATTCCCATAGACAATACTTAAGTTTCGCTCTTACAGCTCGTCATTGATGCATGTCGCGGTCGTGGAAAGGATATCCATCACTGATGAGATCTAACAAGAGCGAAACTCGAGCACTGACTGAAGAGTCTATGGCAGTGTGACAGCTGCGATCAGTTATGAGTGATATTCAACTAACATCTCTGATACCCTCCGGATATTCGCACTTGTAAGGTGTATTTGCTGAAGAAAGTCGGTCACATGTCCCAGCGACTGTTTGGTGGGCTTTACTTTGGTATGGTTCGGGGGTTAAGATTACTGTTGTATCAGATTTATACTAAATTCCTCAGTCAGATATGTGTCGGATTTTGATTTGCCAGAACTGCTTAAGAGGGTTGTTTGCGGGCGGATTTATATGCCTTGATGATTTGTTTTGTATGCAAGCTGGGTTTGGTGCAACTTTTTTCAGAGGGGAAAGGCCCATTTTAAACCCCTAATAATGTTTTTTGCATGGCTCCGGTAGATGTTTTTTCAATGGGTGTGTTAAACAGAAAAAATACCTAAGTCGTAAGTGAATCTCTTGAGCGACATATATTTTCTTCGGATTAAGGCACCGTATACGTCTCGGATCGTACAGTGTTTCTATTTAACAACTGAATGGTTGCGACACCTGATACTCAGTCATACTGGTGCGGATTTAAACCTCCGTTCTTCTGTTGTCTAGGTTTGGCTAGTCTGATAATATATTCAGGTTTCATACAGTCTTCTGTGCAGACACTTTATGGTGAGTTAACTTGACTGTACTTTGTCACGATCCGTCGATCGTAGACAGCTCAGTGACGAATTTTGGCAATAATCGTATCGATTCAGCTTACTTTTCAACTCTTCTGTAGCACTATTGGCATGCCCTAACACTCGGCCATCTTTCAGGTTACTATAATTCATCATTATTTGGATCATTGTATACAACACGTTTGACACAACTTAGTCCGTTTAGGGCAACTTACATTGCTACTATCCGAATTGTGCACCCCAGTGGGTTAATTTCATCTGACGACAACCATTCTGTGTTGCCGTGCGGCAGCACACTTTAGTGTGCGATGTGGACACTGCAGCCTAGTCTGGTAAAGTCACATGATTGGAAGAAGATGGTTCATCGGGCACGGATTGCACACGTTAAATACGTTGCACCCGTCCTGATGTCAGTGTTGTCTGTTTCTCGATACTGATCACCTGAGTGGCGTACGCCGAGTACTGACATCTAGAGGAGTAGGTCGGAGACAACTGATCAACCAGTAAGTTCTATGAAGCGTCCATTCTATAGGTTCTTTCGAAACCTGTGTGACACTGGTTTTTTTCGAATGCCTTTCGCCTAGCTTGACACGTCAATCTTTCCAGTTTTCATGTAGGGTGATGCTTACCAAAATATGATGTCCGGCTGTTTTAGATGTCCGGAGTTGAACAACGATCTATCGCACCTTGTAACATTGTTCTAATCCTAGTTTTACTATGGTTGATGAGATCAAGAAAATACCAGCTGTATTAGTGTCCCACAGCATTATTTTCTGCACTTGAGGTCGATGTCCCCATAATTAGTACCCATTCATGGTGAGTCGTATACATTGTTTGACGAGCACGGTTTCATTGTCACCGATAAAAATATGACATACCGATTGCTGCAAACTTTCAACATGGGTTGCTCGTACTTATCGTTTTGTCGCGATCCTTTTTAACGTTATTGTGATCCCAAGGTTTGCGGTAAACTTATAACCACGTATTTACAAACTTTCCGATGTGTAATGTGTTTCTAAGTAGTATCGCCCTAGTCTGCATACTGAGAAAAGTATCCCATAAATAGGTGTTTCCTTTAGTTGTGCCACAGGATGTGTTCATGGAGTAAACCGCTACCTTTCGGTGCAGATTCATTCTGTTTGTGTCAAACTTCTGTTTGATGCTATACGGTGCTTGTGCCATGTTTAGTTAGGCGAAGCCGTGTGAAATTAAATAAATAATGGGCATTCTACATAGGTCATCTAAGCGATCGGCATTGAAAAAGAAGTGTAAAGAGGGTAATGAGTCTAGGGCAACAGCCGTATAACAACGGGGTTCACATTGGTTCGAAAATCTAAGGTGAGGTCTGCTACCTTCCGAATTAGAAGCAAAAGCAGAACTTGTTTCACAAGACAAGTATCAGTTTTATCGAGTTCCTACGAGTTATTTTATGGACAGGATGCATGGGTAAATTGAAGGATTTCAGTTGGTGCCGAAGTTTTGGGTTTGCTATTGGTCGGTTGAGCCCGGCTTGTAAATCGTTTGTTTTAACGCGTGACGCACTTAAACAGCTCATTTTAATCCGATACTCGTTATAACAAAGTCTGATGCTACGGCAGCGTGTCATCCGCATTGCTCACTGCACGGACATGCCAATTTGCTTGAGTTATCGGCACACTGGTCGTAACCTTCCGCCAATCTTTTGTTTATCGTGTTTCGATGAGTTTCTCCAATCCAATTCCTTTACGAAGTCAGGTTTTATTTTCAAGACATTGACAAATTTTGTCAACTTCAACTACGTACATACAGCGTTTTTCAGCGCAGTACCATTGGAATTTGTCCACAACATATTTTTGGTTTTGATCACTAAACGGAAGTCATCAGTTATCTCTCCTCTTCAAATGATGTCATCATTGTCTCACTTTAATGTGCCAGTTAATGAGCGGTTCACTCTAAAGACTACAATGATACTGTCGACTCCCCATACACTGAAAGTTGAATTTTCAGTCAGCGCAAAACGTTAGAAGCGGAAAAGTTTGAAAAATGAGTTTTGTATTAGGAAAAAGTACACGTCATCAAAAGGTACAAAAAAGAACAACTGCTATCGGTCAGTTTATTCAGCTAATTAAGAGACGTCAAATCGAAAGGCTATGCTCATTCCTTAACGGTTTCTTGAAGTTGTTCTGACAGTTTTTTAATTCTGGTTCTATTTGATTTTTCGTGAGCCGTGAGCAGCAGCCTGATCAACAGTACCTTTTGTTCAGGCTCATGACCGTTGCGAGTGAATAACTGACAGTGAATCATTGAAAGAACGTTATGTATATACCATCATGTATGCCTGACTTTGCAAGCTTCATAGCTAACTAAAAACCATATTTCCGTGAATTTGAATTCTAAAAGATAATGTTCTGAATGTTTGCTAGTTATGAAGTGAATTAACCATGCAGTCCCTTATACCTTTCGTTGTTGAGTGAACGATGTTAACTGCTTCTGTATATTTTTGTGTGATACTATTTTTGGGGTTTATATAACTGTTTAAAACTCACTTTTCTTTCTCGTCAAGGTTGATTTCATTCCTCCGCCAGATCTATGGGAATGTGGCTATACTTGTGCCCAATCAGACGCTGATCGAAAATCTATGCTTGCCACATCCCGACATATTGTGGACTGTTTGAACAAATTTTCCTCGGGATTCAACGCTGTTGGTTGGCATTATTCTGAACACGATCTGTCCCTGTGGCGGGCCTCTATGTCTAAAGTAAAACAGGACAGAATCTCTTCCGGTCATCAAAAGTGTACCTTTTAGGTCGAGGTCATGACAATAATACATTTTTATCCTCATTCTATGCTTTGTCAAACTAACTGTTAAATAAATTTTAATCGAGTTCGGAGGAAGCAGCCTGCTATAGGGAGGGGCGCATTCAGAATGTTTACCTCTGAACTGTGACTCACAAGGCAGTGAAGTAAGTTTGTGATGTCTGATCTCCAAAGGGGTTGACAATATCAGCTCTTAGTTTCAAGCTAAGCCCATTGAGTTGATTCGACATCGGGCGAGTCGGTACCTGTTTGAACCTCTCTACACGGTTTTGAGTTGGTCGACAGTCACTTGACCTCAGTAGTGGCCAGCCTTGAGAATATCACCATTTTAAATTGACCGCAGCTGTCACACTTCGGTAGACTTGAATAATATCACTACTCTCAATCGATTCATTCCTGATCGGATGTCTGGGTCACATGTCTCATTAAATGAACAGGTGGAGCTTGAAATAACTTCGTCCATAATGTTGCCTATTTGTGCAGGGTGATTTTTACATATTATGTCGAACATCAGCTTTTTGTAGTAGGGCCTATGTCAGGTGGTTAAAACGGAAAAACGAAAGAGTATACCAGAATGCTGATTGTAAACCAATACGTTAATTTGTCTGAGTTTCGATATGGTGATTTATGGTCACCTAATTAATTCACCAAGTTGGTTGTCTTAGTTGTTTAAGTCTTTGTGTTTAGCTCGTGGTACTATGAAACCAATGAGACCACTGTCTACCCTTGTCATCCATTTAGTTCGTTTGTAATGTTCAATTCAATGATAAGGCGTACTGTGCACATACCTACTTAAACGTGAACATTCTGGCTGAAACCGTCTTGCCATGTCTGTTGTAGAAACAATGTCCAACACTCTCAGGCTGAAGGGGATTCTTGATAATTTCTTTGTAGCCTTCGAGGGGAACTTCATTGATTTCTGTTGAACAGTGCGCGACCAAATCGATCACCTTATCCTGTCATTCATGAGATGGATACAGCATATGGAATTATGTCTGCCGCCGGGAAAAAATGATTGAAATCTTGCAGTTGTTAACAAAGTCGCGAAATAACAACGGCGACAGAACCAACACAGATGGATATGGCATGGCGAACCGCACTCCCATGGGATAGATATGAGCTAGACGAAAATTCTATATATGACGTCAGCTGTTTTGTTTAATTCAGAACGCAGTCAATATGTAGAAGTTACATTCGTGCAGCAAGTACGCAACATAAGACGTATACGAGTGCCATTAGAAGAGAGCCAGGGTCGGTTTGTAAGACCTTTTACGAAGGCCTTGGGCGTCGCTCAGCGATAAACCAACAATCGCAAATAGTCCAGTCTGAATCACAATGCCACGGTGCTCCTGGACACATTATCAAAGTGAGAGATTTCGATCGATACGTCCTTTTCGGGAAATGGATTACAATTCGTTGTCGAACAGGCTAAAGACGAATTGTAATCACATTGCGACATTCATACCCAACAGAGTTGTTCCGAATAGTCTGCAGGTTGAAAAACAACGGGAGCGAGCCGAGCTTTAAAAAGATTATGCAGGCAGCCTTCAAGCAGAGTAAGATGGTAGACGGTTGATTACCCACACAACTATCAGATTGACACGGTAACACGAAAACATCTGGGTCAAGTTACAAATAGTTTAGAAATAGAAGGGGTAGAACTTGAGAAGTACGTGGACAGTCAGTGTGACTTCGGCAATGTAGCCATGTGGTTCTTGGAGCGCGAATGCCTGGTGTTGACCCAGGCACACGTGAACAAGATCGATTAATCAGTGGATCAGCTAGTCAATATTCAGGCCGAGACACACACGAACGCAGCCCAGATAGGAAACAACATTACCATTCTTTCTCCGCCCAGTTCGACGTGATGTCGAGCAGGAGCGTGTGACGGGTTCGTTCTGGTCGGCGTAGATTTGTGGTGGTGGCTGTTGCGACTTCCCATACGTCCACTTCGAACTTGTATAGATGATGGTGGACTGATGCTAGATACGATCGGCTACCGGATTGTTCGGGGCAGTTTTCGCGTGTCGAATACCATTCTTGAGCGGAAGTTGCGCTAACTCAACTTGAGGTCCTTTATCAGTAACTGCTTCCCCAACCAAAGTACATGGAGCAACCACTTCAAGATCACATTAGAGAGCTTCAAGCTATTTTGTACAAAATCGCTTAGCTGCTATTGCTTTTTTTATTGCAATACGGATGCGAGTGGTCCCATTATATTAGTCACAATTTTAGCTGGTGGTCTAATGGAATGCCTGATGGGTCGAATAAGCACCTTGTTAGCCCTGGCGGTCTTGTCCGGGTGTTGACATAAGGAACAGTCGCTGATTGTCACTTCCACGCTGGATGTCAACACTTACTGTGCCCGATTGTCCTTCATGGCCAGTAGCTATTGAATCTGTACTGAGAGATTGCGACATGAAGCGAAAACCTCTTAGAGCACATTTATCAACCCTTATAACACGTGTCGTGGAACGAAAACAGCTATAGTTTAGACTGGAGGTCGCTTTCATTGAGTCAAGGATTGATATTTATTCACGGACTTTCTTAGGGATCAAATCGTTCTCTGTATTACTTTGTGTCATGCTCAGAGTTCGGGAAGTCGGACGAACATCATTTTTGGCTGTGGTTATTTCAACTTCTTTCTCGCTTTCTTTGGGTATACACGAGAACACATCGGCTACCTGATTCTGATATCCCACGATATAACGAGCGTCACAACCGAAGTTGAGTGAACGTGCGTGACACCGACTAATTCCTAAAATTTTCTCATCTTTATTTCCGGAGAAGCGTAGTAAGAGATGTTCATTATACAAAAAAGAACGGCGTCTGAGAAGATACATGTGGCATTTTTCACAAGCCAAAACACATGCGAAGGCTTCTTTTTCATTTGTAAGATGATTTCTTTTAGTAGCTGGCGGTATCCTGTGGTTAAACGGCGTCCAAACCGACATCAAAAGGATCATTCGATGCGCAAGTAGTGCACTGTTCGTCAAAAACTAATTCTGTGAGAGTGAAATTAACCTTTGTACGGATTGAAGAATAGGTCTCTTGTTCAGAACCTCTAATGAACAGTTCGGTTGGACGGATTAATTTACGCGAAGCGTTGAAAGTGGTGGCGAGATTTTTAATGTCCCAGGTAATACGAACAAAGCTCACAAAATGTTTTATTTTTTCCACACTTCCTGGATTGGGCGCCAAAATGTTATGTTTAACACCGGCAGCTTAAATCACGACTGATAAGCTCGACTTCTACGATAAACCGACACCTTCGGGGGCCCAGTCGTAAATTCGCATCATTTAATCGGTGAAGCACGGATTATAGATTAGAATCGGCCTTCAGGTTTTCCACAAACGCCTATGCCGTCCATGTATGCGACACAGCCTTCTAAATCAGCTAATGAAAATGTACTGTACTTTCGCCGTGCTGTATGGGTATTGCGGAGACCCACTGGGAACTGTACCGTTACAGACCGTCTCATGTGAGGAATGCTGTTAGAGCCCTTCAATCGAAAGTCGGATATGTGAAAATAGGCTCTTAAAATCGTATTTTGAAGATACGTTTGTTCCTGATACCTTGACAGTTAACCTATCTGCAGTAGGTAAAGGAAACTTCTCCATAATGGTGTTACTGTTGAGCATTCTTAAGTCCACGGGAAGGCAAACAGATCCATACTTTTTTCCAACTACGACCATCGAATGCGCCCACTTTGAACAAGAAATCGGCTCGATCAGGTAATCTGGAATCATTTCTTGGATGTACACAGGGGCAGACTCCCGCTTTGATAGTGATGTCGGTGGTTGTGATATGCTGAATGGACTGTTCGATGCAATCCCTTAGGAAGTCTTCCGACATTGTCAAGAAATAAATTCGGATAGAGCGGCTTGAGAAAATCTGTCTGAACAGTGACTGTGGTAATTTTATCCAGAAAAGTTGCAACCTTTAGAGATACCATCGCATTCCATCCCAGTCGTTATCCGCTATTACTGTTCAAAACATACACCGCTCCGGTCCACTTTAAACTACTGTTTGGGAACAACGTGGTGTTTGTGTATTCCAAGATAGTCATGGTGTTCGCGGGATAAATTCCAAACGTACAAGATGAATGGTGGACAGGAAGAATGCAAAAGGTTGGTGACAAGAATCATATGGTGCGAGTTGCTGAAACTAGTTCCATCTGAGGCAATAGTATTTGACTGTGTAGTTCAAAGAAAACCACAAGTGTATAGAAAAGGTCGTTTTGGTTAAACCAAAAATCAACAGTAGGAGACTGTTGACTCTACACTGAATAGATAGTTTTTATATTCGATTTATTGGACAAAACTGTATCACATCGTGCATTGTTTTTGTTTGCAACATTTCATAAACGATAAACTCTGGCAAAATGACCATATTTATCGTACAAACGGCACGTGCTAGCGAATATGATATACGTCTTACAGTTGACCTAATGCCGTTAGCTGCCACATCGCTAACAGCTTCCGCGACAGATCGTCAGCGGATGAGGAAGACTTCTGTATACAGCGTAGTGAAAGCGAACCATTTAGTTTGCTCCTGAATATCGACCTTTGGACGAGGAAGGTAACACGCACGATACTGGGACAACTTGCTGGGATCTTCCGACATACATGGTTGTCGAGTCTAAATCTCCGAAGGTTACCTGTTAAATTCGAAAACCTCATGGATTTTCTTTTGAAAAACTGGTGTGTAGTCAGATCGACGCACAGCGCAGATCAGACATGGAATGGAATTATCTAGATTCTCCCCGGGTTGCTGTCGCATTTATGAAAATTTGGACCGCGCGACACAGGTTAACTCGTAATTCCAATTGATTACCAACCACCGATAGTGGTTCCATCACAAGCGTCTTCGTCTTTAGATTTGGTTCGTCATACAATTTCCAGCACTCGTGTCCGAGGCGAAGTCGTATAACTTTCAACGTATGTAATTTGGAGAACTTCAGCGTAGCTTTTTTGCATACTCACGGGATAGGTAAATGTGGTCTTCCAGGAAGTCCAAAACTCAGCAGGTGGCTGCACAGCAGGATTAATCCAGAACTGTTTGGGAACTTCTAGTACATTTGGCATCATGCAAGTTCAAACTCCAAATGTTACATCTTTATTACACAACGCAATTAGTATGTAATAGATCCGTTCGTACCACAAGCACGCAACGTAAAACATGAATACGGATGCTATCAGTAGAAAAGTCAACGTGACCGCAACAATGTAGCCACGTGGTTCGTGGGGCGCGAATGTCTGGTGATGGTCCCAGACACGTGCACAAAACTGGTCAGTGCGTCGACCAATCAACAGCCAGACCGAGATACACAACACAGGCCCGGATAGGACAACAGTAACATTCAGTCGTTTCACCCGATAGATGGAAACCGGTCCAACAAGGAATGTTGTTACGTGCATCCTCGAAAACAATGTTCTGCCAACGTAGATCAAAAGTGTTTTTGAAGTCGGCGATTTCACGGAAAACTTAAGGAAGGAGGCTTAGCGTCACCCTGATATCCACAGGCTGAAAGGATAATAAAACTCGACAACGTAGGTTCTGGTGAGTAGCAGGGGATTTGGTTTATTTCAAGTTGAACATCACTCACAATTGATCGCAGCTGTCGCATTCCC
>LUCH01002747.1:5189-59367 GCA_013368495.1 Paragonimus heterotremus | reverse complement strand
TTTTTGACATGAACTATGCAGGAGTTTGCTCAATAAAGGAATTCTCTGGCCGAGCGTCTTTTGCGGTCACAACACTTGCTACGTCTGGCATCTGTGGCAACCGAGACAGTCTGGGCCGAATACCGCGTGCAAATGAGTGTTTTTCTTTGTGATCCTGTTTAACCGCTTAACCCATGTGTCGCTTTCTTGAATAAATAACCCCTGTGCCATCCGCGTTCTTGGATCACAACAAAAGGTTTACTACACCCACTAACTGATTCATGATTGTCTGAATTCAGAATCGTTGAAATATAGTTTGATGTAAGGAAGACAATGAATGAACCGCCTAACGACACATATATGCTGTTACTATGTCCTTATGGAATAGACATCAATTCAAGGCTGAATGTGGCTCAATACAAATGATAATTGCATTGCATATTGGTACTGTCCAGGAGTAAGAGCAATATAGACGTGCTTTCGAGTGTTATGAGCTCATTTGTATCTAACCTTGGATATACAAACAAAGCAGTTCATCGTATGATAACGAACACAGGTGACCACCATGGCCATGTCGGCAAGCATCAACTCACGTGAACCAACAGAGGACAAGGTAGATTGCCCGATTGAAACAGATAACCACAAACGGACGGGTGTAAGGTCACTTTTAACACCAACCCCTTTACTTGTAATGTGTTATTCCTCAACTTATTGAACAAACTGATTCCGCAAATCCTGTATTGATCGCTAGCAGGCTTGTGATATATCATGAGTGTTTACAATGTTGCCGGCATTTTAGTCCCCTGTCATTATGATACAGCCGGAGTATCACGTGGATGAGGCTAACGAGCGATCGGCTGTTGGTCATTCCTATGCCAGCATGCATCCGCTCTGATGACGCAACTCATCTTGAACGTGAACGGTAGTACCAAAAACTCCATTCACTTTGTGCATTTAACTAGTTGTGAACGGTTCCAAAGTAAATTGTTGTTAGGTCACAATGCTTTCAGAATAACAGTCAACATCGGATGTTCAAACTGAGAGTCGCTGATCACTTCTGCCGAGTTGCACGTCGGTGTAGTTTATGTAACTTCCCTTAAATCAGCAGAACTGGATACAGTTGGGCAGTAGCACTTGATTTAATACCTCGCTTCGGGAAGATGTAATCAATCGACACTTCAGAGCTCAAAAGAATGATTTCATTTATGCAATATGCTCAACGCACTGATGGACATTTAATGAAAAGCCGGGTTAATTTCGAGAGTGACAAGTGATGAACTGCTGCCGTCGTATTATGTTTTTAATAATTCCCTTGTGCAAAACTGTCGTCCACACACATCCTTTCAAATCTGCCAAACAGTGTTTCGATGAATACATCAATATAGATCCGCATGCTGAGACAAAGACAGATATACAAACAAGATTTCGACTGTAAGATCCATCGAGAAGCATTAAAACAGACCATAAAACCAAGTTCAATTCGTGTTGAATCGCTGCTGGTGATTTAGGATAGTCCACTCAGTAACGCGTATCTGATAATTCCAGTAACGAGTTACTGGGACTTTGAAATTTGAGAAGACGCTAGAAACGACGATCGGAATAATAAGAATTCATGAGTTACTATCGACAACGTTACAGTAAGTGTTCTCTCAATTTGAATTAAACGAGTAATCAAAGTACCCGGCATATATATATATATATATATATATATATATATATATATAAAAGCCAAACATGGTTCCACGATTCCAACGCTCCTCAACGTAAACAGACATAGAACGACACACTTAACAAACGTACTACCAGAAATCCAAGAATAAACCGAAAAACGTATGCCATAAATAAGATAAAAAGGCCAGCTGAGTTAAAATAAAATCTACGACCAAGTTGTATAGATTTCTGTTCCCAAGAAAATACTGTTCAACAAGAGCACAACAATTTGAGGAGTACAGGAGGGAGAGCTGTTGATCAAAACGCTTCAGTGAACAAACACTTTGAAAATTTGTGAATGTCCACTTCAAGCAAAGACGGGAGAAACATTCTGCGTGCATTGCTTAAGCTGATTATTCTAAGACTGCCGTTTTGTGATGAGTACTTGATCGGTGCTGTGCGTCAGTCGAACCTGTCGTTCAACTGTATGCGTCAGTTTAACTCCAGGAAGTAATTTTCGCAAAGGCAGAATACCCTGTACCACACGTTATCAGTGGCATTTACATTGGTAACAAAGATGGATTTTTGCGTCAGTGGATAGCCAAACAGCCCTCTGCATGATTGATCGACCAACGGTGCAACTCGGCAACCAAACAGATGACCGAAATCGGACTCACCGATTGGAAAACATCTCAGCAAAACGTAGACACCGACGTGACCACATCTTTCTGTGCGTTGTTACTTGCCACCAACTAAGGAATGATGGGCACACGGACAACCAGCGTTACAGGCGCATAAACCCGCCAGTCAATCCTAGCCTTGACCTCCAACTCCTCTGTTCAGTGGCTGTCACCATATCCTCTGGTACATACATTTATCCAGTAAAATGCATACGAGGTAACGTCTAAATATTAACATTTCCATAACACTACTTTCTGTCCTAGTGAGTTTCAGGAGGAACACAGCGCTTGAGACATATACAAAAAGTTTTTAACTATCCCACTTCGATAGAAAGCAGCCTAGTCAGGTTACGGGAACCAAACAGAATAAGTCAGTAACATACGGACCATAAATTGAACTCCGATCCTCGGGTACGTAAAGAGAACAGACTTTTGATATTACCATACTAAGTGAACATATTCGGGCACTCAGTCGCAATTGTTTGTTTGTAGTTTTCAAGACCGTTTCGCCTCTTCATGTTTCGTACATTGCTGATTACAGTTCCAGGCGTTTAATATACGCGGTTGTTGAGTGATTTTTGAACGGAGGTCAATGATCAGATGATCACTGAACACATTCCAGCTCCCATCCTTCCTTTGACAGAAGACCATTGACCCGTGGCTGTGTATTCGACACGAACATCACTACTGCGATTCGCTGAGACACATTCCACAATACACCGATTCGGCGTTGACTTTCCAAGTTCAACCGACCAGACAACGGTCAGTTCGTTTTGTCTGTCTGTACTTACTCTTTCGCAATGACGTCGGAGGCATCCGTACGCGTGGCCCTGCCAGGCCACCTGTGTGCCTTCACATTTAAGCTCGTGTAAATTACAACACAGTTACATGGCCGATGCACAGCGTCTGAGGTAGGGGTAAAATGCACAACCCTAGCCAGCGATAAACATCAAAGAAAGAGTGAGGGCGAGAGCGTCCTGTGTTCAACAGTTGTCCAATCAATGTCTGCGATCTGAGAGCTAATCGCAAAAACTAAGGATAGTGAACGCACAAAACGTGATCAACAGTGCACGAAACTTGAAATAAATAGCAAAGGCGCATAGCCCAACGGTTAGACTCTCTTACACGAGACAAGTGAGTGGATAAATTCAATGCTATGGTTACATGCAACAAACTTGCAATATTTCAATGAGCAGTGCGTACAACTAGCAATGTTCTTTCAGAGTTCGTATTCACTGGCTTTGAGGACACCGAGACGCGCATTTGTGTGTGACGTCCACCTTGCGCGAGCCTTACCTAGGCCTCCTTTGTATTCAAACACTGGAAGTAGACCCAGCCTAGTCATCTGTATATGGAGTAACAACCCTAATCTCAGCAGAAAGTTTACCATTGAAATTACCATCTAAGCCAACAAAATTGAACATACTCACTCGAGTGTACATGAAACCAAATCCGAAGGTAATTGAGCAGACAAAGAAAGATGACGTTAGATCAAATTCTCTTTTGAACGACTGGCAAACCGGAAGCAATGAAACACAGATCCGGCAAACAGAGGCGCATGAAAGACAATGTCACATAAACACCTCAAACACGAGGCTCGAGGAAGACGAAAATATAGATCAGCTTCAAATGAAATGTAATGAAGAAAACGAAATCGGAAAAGAACAATAAAAGTTGCTACGGGCGATAGTCAACTTCAAGATAACAACGATACAGCAATTATCGGTTTACATGAATTGCACAACAGACTGGCATGAACGAAGTATAAAATAGGTATCATGAATGAGTAACCCAGTGACCACAATCGATTTTTTTTAATAACCACGTGACCTGGTTGGTTGGCTGAAGGCGGCAGAGGTGAGGGCAGACAGTCAGCGATGGAGGAGGACAAAACAAAAGTGAACATTGAGCAAGCAGACGGTAATCGCACACGACCGTAACAGGGCCAAAGAACAGTAACGGAGACAAACTAATTGGGCAGTTGTTTTCGTTTGAGAACTCAGGACACAACGGTAAAGATAGGTACACAGCTAACTATCAAAAAGAGGAGAGCGGAATCAGAATGACGAGCTAGTGTCATGTTAGTTTTATGATCAATGGAGTCGATGATCAAAAGGATGCATTTTAGTTTGGCAAAACGAAATATAACAACTGCTGCAAAAGTAACTGATCAAGAGTTGAAGAATAAAAGAATTGAACATGTACATAGATGAGAGAAGACAGAGAGATCGCGAAAACGGAGATCAATCAAGAGGGGCCTCGTGCAAATCGACGAAATACGGACAAAATGGTGATGAGCGTGTCGCGCCAAGTGGTTCCTGTCGACGGAATGGCACTGAAATCGGTCACAGGAGCGCCATGCAGTATGGATATGAGCGGTTCGGACGTATACACAAGAAAGAAGCCCACCACGACGAAGACTGTCAGACAGATACCCAACGCACTGATGGATGTGAACAATGGTAACAAAAAGTAGGACTGTAAGGATAGACACATAATGGTTCACAGATAAAAACAAAAAACCGGTATTCTCTACGTTAGTTCACACAGTACAATGAAACCACTCGTAGGGTGACTTGCTGACAGATGAGCGAACGTTGTCATAGAAAAGTTATGATTTGCCTGTTAGTTTAAAAATATGGTCAATTTTACAATCAAAACAAGGGCATATTCCGGTCAATTTGTTAACCTTGTCAGAAAAACAGACAGCTGAATTACGCTATTCGGGAAAAACAGGTGGATCGTCTTATTTAGTTTTTAATGCACCTAGCTGGCTGAGTTGTGGATGTACGTTAGGACATAATTGAAACTTGGTTCGTGCTGCTCCTACGATAACAATCGCAGTCACCACTTGAATACAAGTATTCATAAAATATTAGGTTGTATTCCATCAAAAGACAGCAAGAATTGCAATATCGCATTTCCTAGAAAAGGAGATTTACACCAACAGTAAATATTGACGCCTTAATCATAGTTTTGTGTTCGTCCAAAACACTCACTACTATGGCCTATGGTCAACTATAGGTCAGGATGCTGAGGTTCATTAACAACATTTTTAAAATCAAACCTACAATGATAAGCTACTCACGTATGACTTTCAATCTTATACTCATTTGTGTTATTCATTCTTTCGGAAATAAATGTGTCGAAGAATCCTTTTTTTCCCCGTCCAAAGTCGTTTCTCTCTTGAGAAAACGGTCTTGTCCAACCAGAATGAACAAAAAATCCCAGAGCAATCCAGACGTAACCTACGTTATTTTCGCCTGCTCGACTTCTATTCCGTTATGCCCACTGGTGGTTTAATGATCTAAATTACTATTTTTAGTAACTGTTCCTCAATCTTCTGATTCAATAATGTTTGTACATCACTATGCACTATATAAATACCCTGTATTTTTCTCATCGATGCACACGTTTTGAGACGGAACAAGATGGCTTTTTGAACTCATCTTCTGGCTTGACTTAGAAACAAGTAGGTAGGACGATCGCGTTATTATCGGCACCAAGGTTTTCCGTATTTCAAGTCGGAAAATTCGACTTCTATCAAGCGTACTTTTATGCCGTAGTCGATTCAACGTAGCTTCCCAAGGGATTACAATAGAACTCCTCGAAATCATTATGCCTGTGTGGTTACACCATACTACACCTGATTATAATGTATTTTAGAGGGATCTTAGAAATAAATACATTCCATTATTGGTAGACCAATAAAAGTGTGGTTAATAATTCGTTCAATCAGGATCTATGTCGAGCCGGTGTAATCATGGCTATGTGGATTGTAAATGAACACGTTCAACTGTGAACGGCAACTCTGACTCCGAAAAAGGTAGTGGTGGACGAGAAGAATCAATTTCCAAACGGAATGATTTGTTACAGATTACATTCAAAAAGAATGGTAACATTCTCCTGAAAAAAAATAAATAGAAATTTTGTCAAACGACTCGCAAAGGTTGTAGCCTTTAGATTTAAGCAAGTTCCGGTGAGAAAAGTGACCTGCATTTCAATAGGCAACACCGACGGAAACGAACAAAATTTGCTAAAATGCTGATTCTCTCGTATCAGTCCACAGAAGTAGTTACATCATTGGTGAACGCGTCTTTATCAATACCACGCATTTTTTTCTAAGTCGGTTGATCTTAAGCGAACGCATTGGAGTATGATTTGTGATGCACATTCACAAAGCCTCCCGACTGGACTGGAAGTGGTCATGAGACAAACTGTATCGTTTCAAACAAGGGTGAGATAATAGAAGCATATACGTTGTTCGGTTGGACACATTAAGGCGAGGTTTCTTATTCCGTGAACTACTGTGATTTATACAATAGGTAATACATTTGAGGCCAGGAAAGTCGTTTGAAACAGTCAAAACTGAAACCTATGACATTAAGTATGTTAGTCGGCAGTTCACATGTTAAAAAACGCGTTTATTTCGACAGCCAGCCTTATCAGCTTTTCAAGTTAAGGCAGAGAACTGTTTCTTATCGTACAATAAAAAACCCGTTAATCCAATAAGCAGACGAGATGAGTACAGTGAACTACAACGTACCGGTTTTCAGTCACAACAGCGCCCAAGTTCAAAAACCTGATGAGCACTTGGAGTAACATGGTCAGCAGAGCAAAAAACGAGACACACAAATCGGTAAGATAGTGCAAAACTTTGCGCCGAATTTGAGCTCGATCCGAACCGTGGGCACCGGCAACGGTATGCTGTTCCAACGGTTTCTCGATAATGCTAACCTAGGGGAATAAAAGGATTAGCTGAATAAACGACGGCATATACACAAATACAGATATAATCGTTTATGGGCTGGACTAGATGATACTCGGACGTGAGCTGCGAAAAATCGGCTAGGAATACAGTGTAATGAAAAAAAATTCACTGAAAAAAGGAAACCAAATCAGGTAAAGCAGAAGTAGTTAGAAGCATTAGCAATAAAGCAGACGTAGGTGTGTCATGGGCTCTACATGCCAGATTTCCAACCAGCGATTCCAACGACTACTAAGTCTGTGACCTGAAAGGTGACACTTAAAAAGTTAACTGAACCGTATCTCTTGACGATGTTGAAACATTGGCGTTGACGTGTTCCAGCGTGAATTGTTTGAGAAATCCTGCTTAGGCAATCAATCTGCAGGATCACTTAGTGGATTCCATATGACATAGTGCGGTTGGGAGAATAAATTAGTTCAAATGTGAAATTTCTGAGCTCCCATCATCATTTCGCAGTTTAGCTGGGAGATTGATTGGGGCATTCAGGTATGCCGTTTCTGTCGCTGGTACGAGTTCAGCCGAAGCCCAGGTTTTTACAGTTTAGGCAAGGAAGACAAGACGGAAGTAGAAACCCACAACACCAGCAAACACGAAGTCAGCTATAACACAAACTCAACTGCGAATAGGCATGTTCACGGCAAGAGTGAAAAACAGAATGGTTGTAGTTTTGGAGGAGGAATCATAGAAACATTTCGAGATAATTTAACGGAAAAAACTGAACAGCACAAAACGTGGAAAGACAAACAGACAGCGGGGTGGGTCAATTTTAGCTCCTACATCGCTAAATCTGTGGTATCAAACAACACATGGAGTTACGTGTGAACCGAAGAGAACTATTAGGCAATTCAAACAGGAGCACTGGAAGCAACTAAAGCTCCAGATGTAACACAAAACGGACTACGATGCGGTCCTGCAACGAGTTCTTTCTCAGTTCTTTAATTTTTGATAGAATGCAATTTCACATATCGAATGACATTCTTTTTCAGTTTGAATAGAATAAAACTAATAACGCTTTTATAACGTTCGATCCATATCGCTGTACGATAAACACAGGCTGAATAGACAGCACGTGTACATACGCTGGACATTTGTTCACTGCTTAGGAATGCGTCTATGCTACGGATTGCTGGTGAACAATTCAAGTTCCATGGTGAGTTGTATCAATGGCTTGCTAAGGTCACAACAAAGATCCCAATCAATTTATTGTCAGCAGACATTCCCACGGACAAATTGAAGAGTACATTCAGCAACACTACGTTGTAATTTTGTCTCTGTTGAACTGTGAAAATGACCAATCCAAAGTTATTAACTTGTTCAGTTAAGATCATCGCGTCTGTTAGGTACATTTCCGAAACAGACTCAGACAATTACCTCCATTTCTTAGACATGATCTAGAAAAGAAGATACGAGCCGGGCAGTAAGCCGGCTAAAACAGATTGGTGCTCCTCAAACTCGATTCGATCTGACAACTGTGGTGAGGACGTTTTGTCGAGTTCAAACTATTTTTAATTAGTAGAACACGGGTCAGTATCAGACGTGTTCAGTTGATTTTTTTTTAGGTAAATATGGTTCCCAACCAGGGACTAGCGAGTTTAATCTGCTTCAATTCCCCTTGAAGTTTTCGTTTGGATAGATATACCACTGAGCACATTAGAATACGTTAGACACGCTTAATCTGACAATTCATAGAAGGCCTGTCTATATACTCTACTTGATCATCAAAGTGCACATCGGATTCATAAGCCACAAGGATCATCTGGATAAAAAAACGAAACTGCAAACAAAAACGCCTAAAGCAGAACATTGTGGAGAAAATGCCCCACTCTAATCTACTATCATCTTATTAATAAATAAGTAATAGATGTATGAGACTGTCGAATTTACCTTATTCGAGACTGTCGCTATGCTATCACTGAGATCCCGCGTTTTCGTGGTCAACTGATACTCTAAGTTGGCCAAAGTGTCACGAAATTCAGTCCGCAACAGGACCATTTCTCGTTGCATCGACTGTCGTGACTCCTCGGCTGTTGCGTCCAACTGTTCAATGCGTGCCGTCGCATCAGATAGCTTCTGTTTTTGAAGTTCCTCTCGTGTTTGAGCATCGCGCTATCGGTTAAACGGATAAGTCAACAGCAAGAATAGTTATCACGGAGAACAGGAAAAACTGATTATTATGTTAGCAAATATGTGTCGAATAATCAATCAGTCGTCATGAACATCAAACATGCTTCCAGTATGGACGATTACACAATGTCGATCAAGACAGATCCATCTGGACATGATAGGAAGGTATCTCTCTTTCCAATATATGTACTTTAAGAGATAAGCGGTTACTGCTGATTGAGGATACGTTACTTCTTAGCATGACAGTTCGGTGTGTAGTTGAGAACAATTATCGTCAGAAATACGTATGGGTATAGCATACTTCATGGATTCGTCATAGCAGTTGTTCAAAAGAGCCCAATAATGTTGTGCGAAAAATACAGGGTAGGAGTGAAGTTTTTAAGAAGACCAATAAAATGTTGAAAACTTAAAACCAAAGATGCAGCACAGAAGAAAGGAAAGCGAACAGAAAAATAAACCTGCACGGTTGACATTTATGGAAGCCAGGTGGAACAAGCAAACAAGGCATGTTGTAAATGGAAAATTTAAAGGCGACACACTGTGATCGAACTTGCCGTCATTTAAGTTTCAAGTCAAAATTGTCGAGTTTTAGTGTCTAGTGATGTACAGTATTTAACAATGATCAATACAAGCTTTGTTAGCATGTTCTGGGGGTTCGCAAAATTACCCTAAAAAGAGGACCGCTAAAGATGTGTCGGAGAGACCGGATGTATCAACCTCAGTCAGTTTTCGCGATCTTTCAGAATCTCGTATAATAGCCAAAACGGATCTCCTTATCTGAATCCCAGATAACGTTTTCGATATTTTATATTTCAAGCAATCAATGTTTGTGTACCCTTTCCAGTGTGACTCCCGTTCTCTATCTTGTGATTAACAAATATAGTATACACAGTACAATACGCACGTGAACGTTTATGAACAGCTGACCTGATCTGTGAGCAATGGAAACACGATGCTAATTTGTCAATTCACTTTCTGAACCGGGATGACCGTGTCTGAACATAAGCGGGCCCAGACAGAGTAGCGTCTCAGCTGGCTTATCCACGTGGTTTGGTACATAGACGTACAAGTGCAACTGCATACTGAAATGTTTCGTACCGGAACGAATCGAACGGTTCATTAAGACGGCAAGAAGACATACATTGCGAGATGCAAGCATTTCGTTTATTCTCATCAGTCGAATACATTAAACATTCAGTTATGTAGGTTAAACGCATGGTGACAAAATAGTGAAATGAACGAACATCAACATGGGAGTAGTCTGAGTTCACTGCCACGGTAACGAAATTGATTGCGTCAGCACCTTTTGCCAACAAAGGACTGGTGCGTGACGCTTGATCAACAATGCCTCAGAGAACGCCAAAAGCCTAGAGTTGCGGTTGCGCAATAGGACCATGAACGAAGTAACAGGGTCAACCACATGACCTGTTGCGAGTAAGTGTTTCGCGATCGAAGACGCCGGGTTTCTGTTCGATTGTTGGCATACTGACCCGCGTTGACTCATTGTTCGCACTTGCCACTTGGGGATATGCTCCGCTTTCCTTTGTCGTAAATTTCGGTCCGTTCTGCCAATGTATGAGTCACCGCAACTGCAACTGAACTGGTAGATAACATGAGAGACAGAGTTTTCCGAGAAAGAACGATCAGGGCAATGGAGGCTGATCCTGCGGGTGGAAAGCAACAAGCGCAATTGCGCTGCGGGATATGTGCGATCAATGGCTGATTTCAACTTTCGACTTACATCGGTAATATTGTGGTCACCTGTGTAAGGAAGGGTGATGAAAACCTGCTTCTTCGGCACTGATTGTGGTTGGGGGATAGCCACTCCTTCCTTGCAATGAATTTCAATAAATTTCGCCGGATATCCATTCGCAAGCAAAACACTCTTCAAGAGCTCCTCTTCAGATTTTAGGTGTTCGGCTGTACATACTTTCCTTGCCCGGTGAAAAATTGTTCGTTCATTTCACTATTTTGTCACCATGCGTTTAACCTACATAACTGAATGTTTTATTTATTCGACTGATGAGAATAAACGAAATGCTTGCATCTCGCAATGTATGTCTTCTTGCCGTCTTAATGAACTGGATAAAGGGAACTCAATGTTTCGAATCGAACGGTATCTAAAGTATGCAACTGACAACACACTCCAAGATCGCGTCTACTATAAAGCTGAACAAGAAAACGAAGGACAGCAATCTTTCTGTAGACCACTTGAGATGACGAAGGACGACAACATGCTGCTCTCAGCCCTAGCCCGATCCGAGGTCTGACAGTAAATTGCTTTTAGGATGTTGACATACTTCCTGTGGGATACGACGTTTTCTCATAAGCAATAGTGGGGTTCACTTTCATCGGCTAAAAGAAAGACCTCCATTGCTCTCTAAACTGATAACCGTTGGCCCTGTATATGAACGACGGCGTTCAATCATTTGGCGGAGTGTGAGGATATGATTAATGTAGCCACGGTCAGGGCAAAATCTAGCTTGCTCCTCGCGGATATGTGGCCTGCTTCGTACATTTAGTCTATGAAATACAGTGAATGCAAATAGCTTCAAGGCGACAGGAATCTGGTTGATTCCTCGGTGGTTTGCTCATGAAATGAGTTAGCCTTCATTTGAAAATCAACGGAGGTTAGCCAAACTTCAGTTATTTGGGACGGCTGATCCAGAGTTTCTGCAACAGAGCCATCAGATATTTGATTAAGGTTGGACCTCATCCATAAAAAGAGCAAGAACGATTTCATCTGAATTGAGCGCCATGCAACGCTTTGGGAGAGCAGAGAAAGATCAACAGAGCGAAAAGAGCGTGAAGTGTACGATGGCAAAGTCGACAGCATGGGTGGCAAATTAAGCTGTTGTTGGGCTGCCCAGCTCAGCATCCCAAGAGTAAGTGCAAATTATGGAAGGGTCCGCACTAGATCACAGACTTATGAAAGTATGGGATTCAACAGTGTTGTTTGTGTATCACGGGGCAATAGAAATCACGGAAAAGATCGGAGAAGCACACAATCATTTTAAAACTTCACTAAATTCTCTCGAAACAAAGAAATGTTACTGTGAACAAAAAGCCTGTTCGAAATCAACTAAAAGTTGCACGCTTATTGGAATTGATGAAGGATCCCGTGTTGTACCAGAGAGCAAGGTAATGTGACACAGACCATGTAAACAAGCTGCAGAATTGATGATGCACCTTACCGTGATTCACATGGTCGTTATATCAACCATATCTGATAGTCTAACTCAGTCACAAAGAAGCCAGATCCTGATGTGGTGTGACAACTGTACGATGAAAAGATTACATCATTTGAGTCACTTAGGTCAGGCAGACCTACAAGCAAAGAGGTCTAGTGAATTGCAGTCCTGTGGCTCCTTAGATTTCGCGTTGATGTAACACGTTAATCAGTCTCGGAATGAACACAATGAACTGTCAGATTAGACAACGTTCGATGAACGTTATCCAACCTTGAAAGACCAATACTAATAGGCAACTAAGTGGTCAGGCTGTGAATTGAACAGATAGGAGAGTCTACCAACAAGCGCCGCAATACTGTGCTGGTTTTGCCTACACCAAATAGGAGGGATATGGCTTATCGGGTATGTCTCGTCCTGATCGTTTAGTCTCAACTCAGTGGTCCTTTAAATCGATCAACTACACCGGCTGGATACGAGCAATAGTGATAGGCAAACAACAACAGTGACAAAATGCATTATTCATTTTGAATGAACAGACATTCCGTCAGTTCAACTAAGGAGCGACGGGAATTCATTTCGAATGCACGTTTGATCTGTTCCACTTGGGTGCGATGATCATTTTCGTCTAATGTCATGTGGCATAACGACAAGCATTTCATGGCGCAAAAGATGAAAACTTCGTTTACCTAACGGGAAGCTGGATGTATTGACAGTGATGATAATACTGGCCGTGAAGTAACACAGCGGAAGTTCGAGTTTAGAACACCACTCACAGCTCTGGATTCGTAGGTCCCAGCTGTTTACTCCATCAACCAGCATCCGAAGCACATCAGTTTGAATTAACGCAGAACAGAACCAAAATTAACACTGGGATAAACCGTCTATGTGCAGTTTTGGACTTCAATTCCGATTTATAATTCACAATTATGAGGGCGGTTGCTGACTTTGTAACAATCAAACATGTCATTCAAAGAGCCGGGTTCATGTGAGGTGAATACATCCAGGCAGAAGAGAAAACATTAGCAGACCACAGCGACGAAGAGCGAAATGAGGACAACTGAGGTGAGCGTACATTGAATACTGAACTGACTGTTCAGGTGTAAAACGGAAACAACATCATTTCCACAAAGTTCACTTCAAAAAAATTCCATTGTTTACATTATAAAGTAACGTGCAAAGTCACACGTGAGCTGCAAAATGCCAAGCTGATTAAAAATGATCAAGTGCCGTTGCAAACGTCGAGATCCGCACCAGAGAACGTGTAATTAGTAGACAGGCAGCATTACAACTGCTCGGGATGCGCGATCAATTGGTCAACTAATTACGTTGCACAGCTTGAGATGGTTGGGTCATGTTCTCCGTATGCCAGCTGAGCGTTTACCGTACCGGGCATTATATACTGAGACCACCAACAGTTGGGTAAAACCGCGTGGTGGTCAATCAACAACGTGGTCACGAAATATGAAGACCTTGACTGCTCCATTGAGCAAAGTAGGTAGGTGTCGCCTGCCTGGATTGGGTCCTCGTGATCACCCAAACCGCTGGTTAGAGACGCTATCCGAGATGGCGATGTGTCGCAGTCAATGGCGTACCTGTATCCATACCATTTCTAGTTCTTCCGGCTAGTCTTCTTTTATTAATTCTCAACCTTCTTAGTAACTTTTTCTTCTAGGATATTCCACGTCACTGTTGAGGTGGGCGGCGGTCCGAGCCACAGTATCATTTGGTCAGGCTCATGTTATGATGATGATGATGATGATGACAACTGAAATAATCACTACCACCAAAAACAACAATACATTAGTGATTATGCTTAACTGCCGTACAATTATGAGGTATATCATTATTTAAGAGATTAGTAAAACCGGCATCCATAAAACAATAAGGACAGTGAGAACTGTATGCACATACGTTATTTAACCATACAAAAAAGAAGAAGACCTAAGAATAATTTGATTATCAAAGAGTTGACAGGAAATCAGCGAATGCACGCTTCATCTTTCAACTAGACGCCACAATTCATGATACACACACAATACTACGTATTCTGATGGTTTAACTTTCCAGGCAAATACGGTAAGCATGTTACTCAATGCCATCATTACTGAGAACAACATTTCGGCCGCTCAGAAACAAAAGAGAGGGAGTAGATGGTGGTTGTACGGTAACCTTATGCGTAACCCCAAAACGACCTTAAGGGCAATACAATCTTCCCCCGATCACCATTTCCACGTTTTCGTACCAATCGCGATTGACCGCAGCTGTCGCATTCCCATACTTTCCAGTGGGTCTTTTTTTTTTAAAAAAAAAAGCGCTAGACTCGAGTTTCGTTCATATTAGAGCTTGTCAATAGTGAATCGCTTTGTTATGACCGGGACTTGAACTCTGGTTACACTTTCATGGAACAACCGTGTTTATCACTGTGCCTACTACTCATCGGTAATTAAAATATCGCTCAAGTTAATGGCTTCTGTGATTTCAGTTTAGAGAGAACTCTTAGTCGAGGAGTCATCGACTGGAATTAACAGGACAATTACGGTCTCCTGTCGAAGCGATCGGGTAATCTAAACATTACTCACCACCGAATATGGCTGAGTGTTCATGTATGATAATTCGGTCATACCAAGTGGGAGGTCAACGGCACAGTTTTCAACAGGGTTGTCTCATCAGTGTGTGACCGGAGTTCAAGTCTCGGCCATGTCAAAAATATGCATTACTGATGAGTTCTAACAAGAAAGAAACTCGAGTCCAGTGCTTATTTTTGAAAGTGACCGACTAGAAAGTCTTTCGGAACGCGACAGCTGTGACCGATCGTCAGTGGAGTTCAAATAACACAGACAAAAACGAATTACAGCTCACCATGTACCTGGCGTAAGAAGATGACAACGACAACAGGCGTACTCATTACGTTTTAACTCCTGCAAAACGCTGAGCATGTTTGAACACTATAATAAATCACCATGTGTAGAGACTTAACAATAGTGACTGGGATGATCACTTTCATTTCTGCAGTTTAAACAGTAAGCAAGCCGTCGCTAAATGCGTCTGAAGTATAGTAATCCAGACAAATATCGTATAATTTAAAGTTAGAAACAGAACGCACGCGAAAAATGAACAAAATGCATGTGACCGGCGCCTCAGACTCACGCTTATTGATCCAATTTCAGCGGTCAGTTTTGCCGATATCTCCTGCAACTGTAAATTCTCCTTTCGAATAACGGCTAGTTCGTTCCGTAAGGTCTGAAAATACTCCGTCTGTTGAGTATGCATGTTGCTTAGTTGATTATTCCACAATCTGTACATTGCGGTCAGTGCCAATGCCACGTTGCCTGTTGCAATAGGTGCGAAAGAGTTCGTGGTCGGCACGACGGTGGAAGATAGCGGATGTGAAATATTCAGAGGAGAATCACCAGTAACAGGAAGTGAAGGCGCAACAGTGGGGTTCGTCTCCTTGTGTGTACCGAGTGGGGCCAGGCTCTTTAGTCCGTTAGATCCACACGGTCCCGTTGGACAAGGCATGGATACGGAGGAGCTGGAGGAACCCTTCCCAGTTGGACATGCATACGCGCACATATTCACTGTCAGTAACTCGAGGATGTTTGATAAGGGGTAATCGGTGGTACCAGTGCTCTCATTGGATGGTCCACTGACATTTCGTAGTAATTCTTCCTTTAAAGGAGTAGATCCACCGTAGGCGCTCAAACTACGACCTCTCGGACCTGCAGACGGTAGATTCAACAAGGACGCTGTCCCGAAAGCCGCCCCGTTATGAGAACACGCCGAACCGGTATTACTTTTGTACGAGCACAATGGGTCATTTGAAACGATCTCTGGCTTTAAATAAAAAACAACAACAAAGGAAATGAAACTTCACGAAATGTGCCAAGATAATTAAACTATATAGTAGAGATCTATTCAACAAAACACTGAAGTTGACCGAAACACGCAAGCTGAGATCCATGTGGTATCCAAGAGTTGATGATCACTCTTAGATACACACTGAGGTCACATCAACATTTAAAAAATTGGTATGCAATTTTAGTAGTTTAAGGGACTTGCACAAATTTACGGCCCTCATGTGCTTATCGAATAAGCGGGCGGATAAACAGTCGCGGACGGCAAACTCTAGCACCACCAGTATGCACCGATGACACGGCTAGCAACCATGATTCTGATCTTAAAGGCTTTTGTCTGCACAATATGGAGGCGTCTGCCATTACATGTTTTATTTTGATCACTCAGCGGATGAATACTCTGTCACATGATTTAACAATTAGTCAGCCTTAGATGCCGGTATGTTCTCATGTTCTACATTTGAACAAAATGCACAGTTTAGTGGTATCACCAACCTACACGAAATGTTGCTATAACCAACTGAACCTGACGTGTATATGACGAGTTACGAAAAACAGTATTTCATTCGAACTAACACTACAACAGTAAATCGCAAAACTCGTCTAATTTTTCATTCATAAACGCTTGGAAGGTCCCCGGTATCAATCGTACTTGTCATCGTCGAATCCAAACGTTCCGATAGAGGCAGTGATTGGCCTGGTGATCGTAACGGTTGCTCTATACACATAGCAACGCAAGTGCCTTGATTAATTCATTTTCTCACGAAAGTACACATCATTTTTGCGCAAGCAGAATGAAGTGAAGCTGCATTTGCTGGTCTTATAAACTGTACACTGAATTATCGCATGTGCTGTGCGGTATGCTATGATTGTGTTGCATTATGTCATTCTATCAACTTCACATATCGCAAAACTGTTAACTCGTTTCATCAGTTGTATCATCAGGCGTCAGCAGTTGAAGGGTGTAACTGTTAAATCGAACGGTAAACAATTGAACTGATATTGTTTATCACCAAATGTGAATGAGGATTTAGCAGGATTCACTGAATTGATTACCAACCATCAACAAACACAGTTTAGATTAAATACGGTGAACAGCTTCGCCGGTAACAACATATCGAAAATATCGGCGACTGATGGCATTGGGAGTGCATTGTCTGGCATTTGTTCTCCCATTCCCTTCGACATAAATCAGTATTAACCAGGTTCTTATGGCTGGAAGGTTCTAGCTGTCTGTTTCGTGCACGATCCGATTGCAAGATACTGAAAACATCACTACCACCACAGAGTAACTCAACGTAAGTCTTGACAACGGACTGGAGCACGACGATAGTGAAGATTGCTATATAATGCACGTATTTTGATGGTGCGGTCAGGGAAGCGAAATTTGGCTAACTTCCTGATCTTCAGTTCTATCACAAAGCTCGTGAGAACAAGAAAAACTGGCACTCCACGTTCTTTTGTTATCATCTGGCAATCGCTTTGACCATCAACAACATCGGTTCGAAGACAATCAACAGGCCAATTTTTGATCACTTTCAGCTTTGAAACTGTCTGGCTCTTTCATTCTGGAAGTCATCGGCTTGTGTTTTTTGGTCTATGTAGATTGTACATCTTCCAAACTTGAGAGGAACCGCATATAATGGACGACTGTCATAGTGTTTAAGGCGTCTATCATTTAAAACCAACAAGGAGTCACATGTCGCAGACTGCAACCACCGCAAATGAACGACGTAATTTCTAGCAAAAAAGCTTAGAGTCAATTGTAGTTGTTTGAGATAAAACTCTTCAGTTCTCTCGGATATGTGACTCGGATACATGACTTATAACAGTATCGACAGTCGGGTTGTATAATAAACGATCGAATAACCTTTTAACAGTGCTTAGATGACTACTACAATGACTTGATTATCAGTTCAGTAAACGCTGTAAGGACGGTTGATCAAACCGCACCAGTAAAGCAACTGTTACAAATTTAGAAAGGATGATCAGGATCAGCGGCCCAAATCGGTTACTTCGTTTTGTTGATCAACTGTTCCGTCTTAGATGGTGTTTGACAAAAGTTAGAAATTAGGGGCAAATTTGTGCAATAATCGAGCACCTTCGGTGAACGTATTGATTAGTATGCTTGGTCTAAAAAATTGCACCCGCTTAATCCACCGTGAGTATGATGCGTTTTTTGATCGACGAATATATGCTTCCAACAATCAAAAATAGCTCTGTAATTGCGGTCCTTGCATAAACTTGTGTAATGTGCTGACAAGACTGAGGCGCGATTATTTTGAAATTTAGTGGAATATCTCAAGGCAGCGATGAGCAAGATCAACGCTCACAGCAGGCGGATCATGAGTCACACGAGCGATCGGATGAGCCATCACAAAGGACAATTGGTCTAACGGGTGATAAATGGCATGCGAAAACCTGCGACAGAAAACACCAGCCCAATGGATGTTTAAGTGGAAACCTTGCTACAATGTTGGCTGGAGTTACAGTTTATAAACGCGAGTGTACGATGAGCAGCAGGTACGTGCAAATTAGGCATGACCTTATGGTGCTGAAAAACCACTTTTTATACTTGTGATGTTTATAGGTTTAAAAATTGCTCCTGGAGGTGGCCGCTCGCTTGAGTGCCTTTGAGATAAACAAGCCGAAATACCAGTAGTTGATAAACAAGGCCTAGAAACAGATTGCGCACGACCAAGAAACAACTTGCTACAAGAGTTGGTCGTAAAAGATAAAGATAGAATGTTTTATTCACTCAGATAAAAAGTAATTTTCAAGGGTTCGCAGAAAAACTTGGAATCGTTTACAACCCTCATTTTTACTTCTTGACTTCTGAACAACTATTATCACTAAAAAATGGGATACAATCAGTTGAGTCAAGCAAGTGTGCGATGAAAAGATAGATACTGGTGAACAAGGAGACAGAATATGTGACAATCACACTGCCATATTTGAATGCAAAATAGTGGGACCTGCGAAACAAGCGAACTTTAGAAATAGATAGTGTTGTGTTTGACGGGAAGCCTGTTCGATAAGGGTTGTAACGTTATAATGATTAATTATCTTGACATTCCCACGACAGCAAGCAAATTTGAAAAACGGCATACAACGCAGGAGTACCGACGAAGACAAAAGCTCATGATTATTGCATAAGCTCCTTCTAATGCGACAAACCGGATGATCAGCTTAGTACAGACTATCAAGCAAAGAAAAAGAACCTGATTGTTTTACTCTCAACTTAGCACACCAACGGATATTGGGAAAAGTTCACTGGATGTATCCTGCTTTCAAGGAGTAAGCTGACGGAATATGTGAAGATTAGTCGAAAGGACTTTTTGTGATTGACCTAGTGGTAAGATTTTGTGAACGTTACAGAAAAATAAACAATTCATCTTCACTTCACGTTTCAGGACATCTATCAATCTGTTCCGTAAACACTTACACAAATTTTTTATATCAAGTGCACCCAATGAAGAAATAAACTTTTCAATACCATGTACAGAACACTTTCTGGGGCTTGGAACGGGTCCTCTTCTCTCAAGAAGAGCAGGTATCAGGATCATATGGAAGCCGACCAAGTATGAATATGCATTTACCGTAGGGTGATATATAAATCCGATCATGAAAAAAATAGGGTAGACTGTTCAGGCAATTCAAAATCTGATACATAATAGAGCAGCAAGCCTCATCATCACAGCAGCCATGAACCTGGCCAAAAAGTATTGTGGCTCGGGTCGTCGCTCACATGAACAGTGACGTGGAATGTTCTGGAGGAAGACGCTACTAAGAAGTTTAAAAATTATTAAAAGAAGACTAAGTGGAAAAACTAGAAATGGTATGGATACAGGTATGCCATTGATTGCGACACATCGCCATCTCGGATAGCGTCTCTAACCAGCGGTTTGGGTGATCACGAGGACCCCATCCAGGCAGGCAACACCTATCCGCTCTGCTCAGTGGTGCAGTCAAGGTCTTCATATTTCGTGACCACGTTGTTGCTTGACCACCACGCGGTTTTACCCAACTGTTGGTGGCCTCAGTATATAATGCATGGTACGGTAAACGAACAGATGACATACGGACTACGTGACCCAACATCGCAAGCTGTGCAACGTAATTACTTGACCAATTGATCGCGCATTCCGAGAGATCCGGAATACGCGCCGGCGAACGGTCACATTGCTCACGCGATCAGTTCACTTAATATGGGTCAATTGGCGGAGACAATGATGGTCAAACATAGCAAGTCTGTTAACATCTTCCTTACGAACAGACCACGTTTCCGAACCATAGAGCAGAATGGAACACACACAGGCATTATATACTCTTATTTTCAGCGACAACCTAACGCCTTTTCGATGTCAGGGATGACGTAATTTGGCAAAGGCAACTCGTGCCTTTGCTATCCTCGCTGATATCTCATCAACAATATTACGGGCTGACGAGATAATGATATCCAAGTATGTAAAACTATCCATAGTCACAGGAGGATTACCTGCAATGAAGAAAGTAGGAGTGGGAATGCTTTTGTCTTGAAGCAGCACTTTGCACTCTGAAAATGCGAAACGCATTCCATACAAACCAGTCCGGTGACTCACCTAATTCAGCATGGTCTGCATGTTTCCGACAGAGGGGCTAAGTAAGACAATATTGTCCGCATACTCCAGATCGGTCAATCTAGCGCCAGGAAGAAGCTCAACATCACGCCCACTGGATTCGCGAAGCGCACCATCCAGAATGTCGTCCATGACAAAATTGAACAGGAAGAAGGAAATCGGACACTCCCGACGAACACCACTAGAAGTGATGAACGCCCGAGACAGTTGGCCATAAACTCTCCCCCTGTTTGCAGAGTGAGCATACAGTGATCTCAACAGATTCACGTATTTATCTGGTACTCTCTTGGGGAGAAGACAGCTCCAGAGAACGTTACGGGCAACTGAGTCGAAAGCAGCCTTTAGGTCGAAAAAGACCACGACTGTCGGCTGTCTGTAACAATGCCGATGTAGCAAGGTAAAAATATGATCAACAGCAAGCAGCAGCAAGCCTAGCTTTAAGTTCATTCAGCAATGGTTTCGGTGAAGCATTCACGTTAAACCAACGCCCCCGAAATGATTACTGAAAATTGTGGACGAATGTCAATACACACAGGTTTCCAGAAGCTTGTGTTAGAAGCTGGAATTATTTATCCAAGTGATACGACTGCCATATGGAGGACAAAAAACATCAGCCGCAAACCAAAAAAATAAACCATGCTTAACGTATTTTTCAGACCTTCCTAAGATGATGTTCGTCTGCATATTGTTTTAGATCAGTCCTGAATCAAACTAAAGTGGTGATCATAATGCTGTTCCGAAGATCGAGAGATTATGCACCTTTGTAGACCTAGGTACCTCAACCCCCGGGTAATCTTTTTGTTGTGTGACAGTACACAATGGATGATGGAAAGCCGAATGAGTTTCTCCCCTCATCCCCCGAACTGAATATGGGGATACCATTAGTATTTACGTTGATAGGTGTTCAGTCATCAGTATATTGGGCTCATACAATCTACAGTAAGCAGAAGTAATCTGGTAGCATATTTCTAGTCGGACGGCCAATAATACACAAAACAGTTTCGAATAGATTACAGTTAGGAAAGTTTCCACATATCTATTTGATGTCCGTGAAGGCGTAAAATGTGCAACCACTGAGTCGTGTTTACTTTAGTTGGATGTCATAGGACTGAAATTTTCGATTGCTCTCCTAAAGAACAGACAGCCACAAGGAAGAAACAATTCCCTATAACTGAAAGAGGTTTGCTACCAAGAAAGAGAGATGAATCTACAAATAAACAATTTGTGGTCCGCGTGGCCTGTGATCGTTCTACAATATAAGCATTAACAGTATAAACGATGGGACAACACTAATGTTTCGTAATTACTTGCAATAACTACGGTTTTATCGCATCCTTCGCGACTACCATAAATCCATAGTTAACTGATGACATTGAAAACGATTTCCTTGATGATAGAGTTACTTATACCAAGCTGGATGTGGTGTACAGTAGATATAGTTTTTTCATCGTACAATAAACCACATCGTTCCGTATAACAAGGGTGAATCGGACGAACATGGCCGTGTTAACCAGAGTGCATAGTTTTTTTGCAAATTTTAACGGCCGATCTTTTGTGAAGCTCCACATAAACTCTATTACCATAAACTAGTAGTACGTAGCTATATTTTGAGAAAAAAAATAACTGGTGGTCACAAACATATCCGAAATAACAAGCAAATAAGTGTTCAAAGAAGTGGGTCAAGAAAAACAGGCGGGCTACACCAGTTTCATATCTTGGTGCAATCACTAGTTACGAACTGCAACAAAATACCACGGACACTATGCAACTGTATAGAACAACAGATTCAAATTTCCCACAAAGCAGCTTGTAAGTTGGGATTTTAAACCAATTTGTCTCAACCAGTCTTGCTTCGTGAACGGGGTTTTGAAGCAGACGCAGAGATCACAACGTCCATTGTGTAGATTATATGACCCAACAATTAGAAATGCACCCATCATTAGATACGCACTGTCCCTTCGGTTTTGTTTGTGTCAGGCTGACAGCGACAGTCAGTCCATGGCTGACGGTCCTGGCTTTACACAGTGTCCCTGATTTCCTGAATGTAGTTCAAGGAACGATGTATCCACGATTAACTACATGAGGAACAAAAACCAGACTAATGGGATATTACAATGAAAATTCGAATTCCTACAACCTCCATTCCGATTTGTTTTTCGTTCTTCCTATCTGTTGTAGCGCATTTTCCACTTGGCGAATAAAAATTATCTGTGATTTTCATAAACCGTCACACAGAAAATGAAGAACCACCAGAGCTACGTGTGTAAAAGTAAACAATTGACTCCTTCAACGATTTTTTTAAATGAATATATCATTCCCACCCAGCCTTACACTAAACAATGCGATCATCATCACTCTTGAACCATAGACTTCAGGAAAGGGTAGGTTCATGTAGCTAAAAGATCTTTAATTGACCCAGGTAAACAGTTTCGTGCGATGGCAGTTCGTACAATTCAACTGCTTGAAGAAAAGATTGGAGACTGCCAAATGAATATTCAAATCACTAGTGAGAAAAGTTACCTAAGATGAAGTACTGTATCCGCATTCACAACATTTTGGTTCTTTTATTTAGTCCTGCTTTGTCCAAGTTGATCTTTTTTTATAGTAATTTTTTATATTTTAGGTAATTCCAAGTAATTATTGGATAGAGCGACGGCTTGTATTACAGTACCTTTTAATTAGACTGTTATGAATGAATGAAACACAAACTGATCCCAGATAGAACCGACTTAAAGGTTTGATAAACATGGTACCAAAAGGTGGAAGAATTATCACCAATATGTTATTTATCCTACTTCCTTTTCGAAACACCCACCAATACAGAACTCTTAACTAACAGCTAACTAGACTCATCCATACTATTCCTAGGTACGTGGATTCAAACACTCCTTATAAAAGACAGAAAATATCTAAAGCTTTATTTTTTTAAAAAAAGTTGACACCAAAATAATAAAATATAACCCAGAAATTATCCTGAAATCGAATGTTTTTTTTATCCGGTGCCAAGACAAACGTAAGTGATCTGTGACGAATCAGATTATGACAACCTAATGTGCCTTAAAAAGAATGAGCATGAACGAGAAAAAAAATTGCAGAAAAAAGGACTATACGTGATGGAACAGCACCCGGATAATCACTGTCGTTCAACCTTTATAGAGCATTCCAAGTAACCATGAATAATACATGGCGAAAAGATTGAAACAATTACTTTTGTGACTTACAACACATTGACAAACGCACTGCATGTGTAAAATGGCGAGTATATGCACAGCAGCAATGTGCTGATTATGAGACCTTTTTTCACGCACTCACAGTAAGGGAATTTTCATTGTATTTTACAGAACAAACGCAAGAGAAGACAAAAATAGCTGATAGCGTGTAGCTGATTTCACAGAAAAAAAATCCGCTGGCATACCAAGCGCAAAACCATCACGAGGAGGAAAAGGCAGCAGTGCATGCCCGTAGGCATGGATAGCTGATATAGCTCTGGTGACAAAATCCGCCTAAAACTGAGTCTGGATAGAGTACTTCAAGTCAGAAAGACAGATAGCAATGTTATAATGCACTGACGGCGTCGTACAGCGTTTGCGTTTCTCAAGCAAGATTATGTTTCGCACTCTGTTACAGGCGGAAATCCATTTAACACGCTACGTCTTATGTCGCTTCACAATGCTTAGAAACTTAAACATTACACTAGCTGGACAATCTGGGCGATGGCCAACATTGTGATGAAATTCCATTGGTCATCAATTCAGTCAGTATCCTAGTTGTCAGACGAATGTGGGTAATTAGACATCAAAATTGAGCAAACCGATATAAAGACATTGAGTCGATGCCGAGCAGTTGTCAGTAAAAACGTAGACTACGCTTGGTAGCCACAGCAATTGGTTATGGCACCGTTATCATTTGTACCACCATAACAGTAGGGAGACTGCCCTGAAAAAGAACGCTCATGAAGAATAGCAAAACAACTGTTGACCTAAACATAATAGCCGTAGCAACTCACCACGTTGAGCAAACCACCAGGATCTGCGGCATCTTGTGAGCGTCGCTTATTCTTCCGTTTCAGATGTCTGACAGATAGAACAAAAAAATAAAAATATACATAGGTCAACAAATACAAACAACATAAAAGAATGTCGCCAGTTTGACGAGGTGTGACACGTCCTCAAATGGTGTGTCACGTAGCCCCGGGATGAAGTAAATCAACGCAAAGGCTAAATTTTGATCAGAATGGAGCATGAGACTAATCGAAAACAAGCAAGCGTATTCGTTATTCAGTAAGGATTATCTGTGAAGTACTTGTCGGTCCCTGGCAAATGTGCGAATTTCTATTTTTCATTTGGCCGTAAAGTTCTCATTTTCAGTCATTCACACTTGCACCTATGATAGGTTTCAAGATTTCCAATTGGTTACGCTTCGCTCTATGTCGAGCTTGCTTGTACCAGTCAACAAAAACTGATTAGTCGTCACATCTCCGGGTTATCGACGGACAGCACTGAACTTGAGGATTAGCTTAAATTCTCCCCCAACTGAGTCGATATTTCAGTTCAGTCAACATCAACAAAAGTGTAAAATTAGTACATCATAAACATAGAGGTTATTCCGAGAACTCAGATTATTTCCGGCACACCTAGCTAACAACAAACAAATTAATATTACAATCAAAACTTAAGAACCGGATAATGAGTAAATTGTACAACCTACGTGTGAACAAAACAAATGAAAACAGATGTGTAACAATATATTGAGCATTTACAGCATAAGATGTTACAAGAAAAAACTAGATATAAGTATTAGAGCATCTAAGTAACCGAGTATGGTTGAGTAATGAGGAACACGGCATGAAAAAACTTAGAAAACTGACAGTCAGCACACACACCAGTTTTGACTGAGTTACTTGAGAACTAGGTCTGATCAACACAGAAAGTTGTGGAGTTGAACGAAACAGTGAATCACTGAGAGTAGTCTTTCGGTAAATACACAAAATTAACAAGAAGATCTACGAAATGTCTATGCAGATTGTGTACATATGTAAAAGGATCAGCAAATCAATCTATCGCGAACCTGACAAATTCCAGCGTGACGAACTCACAAGATACATACATACATACATACATACAATTGTATGCACGAAAAACGGGATAAACTGTGCAGTTCAAAGAAAACCGATAACCACTAAGGAGAGCAGTTGGATGACAGCTGGAGTGAAAAAATCAATAGATCTATATCAGCAAGCCGAAGAGTAAATTTGGCGTGCTCCAATTAACTTATGAGAATGGACGGAGATGAGGGAAAGGAAATTCATAAGAGACACGGGATTACCCGGAAAGAAACATGTTAAAAACAACCAAAATCAGTCGACGAAACACTGGCTGAGACTACAAAAAATAATGGGGCGAACAAAATGAAAATTGAGACATTTAAGCTACAACAAGCCATCCATCATATCAAGCAGCAAACGTGCGGTCACGTATCTCAACAGACCGGCTAAACAACGTCGATACGATGTTTTTCATCGCACCAATCAATAAACAACGAAGTCTGTAGGCCGATTAGCAATAACGAAGCTGATTAGGTACGCTGTTTCTGTTGTTAGTGCGAATCCAGCCGAAGCCCTGACTTTTCACAGCTGAGTCTCATCTAAAATCGTAAATAGGCCAAACTACTCATTAGTAACACGAAGCAGATTAGCTTTGAACAGTTAAGTATGTCACATGACAAGTGTGAGGGGCAACAGGTCGAGAATAGTCTTTTTTAGTCTGAAACAGATATGTGTTATCTTACTGAATTCCGCACGGACTATCCTGTTTGGATTATACGATAAATCTTAAATTTAATATACTTCCGTTTGCACTGTCACAGTTTTCATTTAGTTTTGAAACCAATTTTAGTATCATCAAAATAGACCGTAATAAAGTGGGGTCAACTGCACACAACTATGATAATAAAAAGTAGTGGCATCGAGATAAACAAGCAGGGTGGATGGAGAACAGCATCCTTGTGAATTTCGCTGTCCCCCCTCAGTGAACCCGATTAGCAACTACGCCAATTTGACATCATCAATTATAGGTAAGGTGGGACAGGAGAATCCAATAGCTTAAAAGACGAATACGTCTCAACTATTAACTTACTGATAGTTGTTTTGGGTTGTTAAATCATCGACTGACCATTTCATTTTAATACGTGTTTTAAGCAATTAAACCCAAGTATTTTCAAGGGTTGGATGAATAAACCTGTTTCAATTTTACGACCAAACAGTCACTCCTCAACCGTTTAAGTACTCACACGTTGATATCATCCACCGTATGACACGGCACAAAACTAACGATTAGCAAATGTCTCAACACCCTCGTCATGTTTCATAGTCTGAGTAAACTTCCAAAATGCGACCTTATAAGTGTGACCTCCTAAGTTTGAACGAGACATTGTCTTGACAGTAAATCTCCCTTTAAGTTGAAGGAAACTGATCTGCGTGCAGGGATACCAGGTTCATTTTCACTTACCTTATTTTAGTCACTAAGAAAACTGCTTCCTGAATAAAACAACTAGAACTTTAATGGTCACATATCAAAGCGTTACTGCCACGAGTACGGAGCAACCACTTTAAAGCTGTCAAGTGCACTCTAACTGACTGAAAATAATAGATAGATACCTGTCAGCATATGCCTTTTGGGGATTGTCAAACAACCTTGATTTTAGCAAAATCCAGGTCAATCACGAGTGCAAACACTCCAGAACGGATTATACAAACCGTGTGACCGGTAATTATGTTACACGCAAGTTTTCACATCAAATTGTGTTTGTGAACAAATATAACTAATACGAGGTCACATGTGAAATAAACATTGTGACACCGTATGAAGTACCATGGGCTCGAACCCGTAACAGTAAACGGATTAGTTTAGATCTCAGTTTTACGTGAACATTAACTTGAAAAGTTGTTACAAAAACCGTTTTCGAAATTTTTTAAACGGTCAACCAACAACTTATTACTAAACAGAAAGAAACATTGCAACCATTGAGTAATGTCGTGCTATAGATGATGAAGCGTGGTGAGGCACAGAAGAAAGGATATGAAGTCTTGGCATTTCTGAATTTCCGTCACATAACACATACACACACAAAACTGCTCAGTAGCAAATCGTGTACGCGTTAAGACAAAAAACCAGGTTTGATATTTTCACTCTGGCCTACCTAACGGAACAATCTGAAGTCACGAATGATGAATGATCATAAGAATCATGGTCACCCGAGAAAAACGAGGTCTATCAACGGTGATGATGATCGATTGTACAATAAACTACGTCCGGGTAAGTCTAGGTAGATAGGACTTGCCCGAGTTCAGAATAACAAATGCGGACGGCGAAATCACTAGTTTACAAAGCCCTTGCATTTGTGTACGAAGTTATGAGTTAAACAGAAAAGAGGCCTCGAATTTAAGGCAGATATGCCTGTAGGAATGGCAAAGTGCGGTATGGTACGCGAACGCCCACTGGCGATGTGGGTGCCCTATTTGACAGAGCAGCAGCTAGCAATCAACCGCAATGGCCGGCCGACTGGACAGACGAAGCGGTAAACACAGAGATAGCTGCTCTGGCACGAGGTGCATCGGACAACAAATCAGCAGACATAACTTTGCGTAGCCGTATCATGAGGACGTAAGTTGAATACACAGGCTTAATGTCCATTATCTCGCGATGGTGGACACAGATCAGAAGCAGTGAATGCGTGCTGTGTAACATATTATCACCATCACCTGATATGTACAGACTCAGACATAAAAGTATGTAACGAGGAGTCACAATGCAGAACTAATAAACTATTGCAGTCAGTTGATATACCCTAATTCGTGGCCAGTAACATCTCTGGAAGGGCATGGTTGAATTGATAAAACCATCTGTTCCAATAATTATGACACAAATGACTCTGACCAAACGCACACAACGACATAACCGGTCAACATCGGACATGTGAACTAACATGACTTTCGAAGACACCTTTTGAGAACAATTGGTAGAAAGCTGGGCACTGCAATGGCCAGATCGATGCACGGGTAGAAACACCGAATAAAATAGCACCCGGAAAATTGAACAGCTTTGTTGTAATCGGGCAGATTCATATGAGTGAACAGATCACACAGGTCAAGAGCAAGGTTTTGAAATTCCTCGAGACAGAGAGATAGTTATAATAACGCTGAGTTGAGTTAAAATTCCAGAACATGGTCACGTACGACGACCTGTATAGGTTTCGCTGAAGTGACAATGCACGGCACACAAACGCTCACTTTGGTCGCATGGTGATGAACGATGTATGACATGTAAGCGTAATTTAACTGTACTTGTGTACATGTTTTGTAAATTTCTTATAACCTTCCTTTGTCTCAAATAATAATATATCATTTTGATTTGTATAAATAGTGTCTGAACCGTAATTTTGTTTGCCTGCTGCGCCTTGTTATGGTACACTATCATTCGACGTTGTCATAACCAATAGTGTACGTAAGAAAGAGTGATAGTAGTACACACCGAGGTCAAATACATAATTATTTATCGAGCAATTCCCAGTCGGTGTATGGATTCCGGATCATAGATAAGGACACAATCGTGACAAGATGGGTGTCTACATCCAATTGACAGAAATGCGGAAATGTGCAAAGACACTGGGGCCGAGTGGTTACAGGTTCTCGCAATGATTGGAGGACAATGCTAGATTTTGTGTAGAAGGTTACGTCAATTCTGAGCTCGATAAGATTCATCTGCCTATTGCGTTGGATGAGATTAATGTTTGTCAGCTATGGATACGGTAGAGATACACGTGTTTTGGGATTCCACGGAATATATTCTGTATAAAGAATCAATCGTCAGTATATATGGAAAAGGAAAAAAACACAAGCAGAGTACACACGAACATTAACAGACTGAAAATGGCGTTAGAAAAACTGTTCACCAAGTGACTAACGTGTAGAATCGCAAAACGCAGTATGGAAACAAACGATCAGTCAATTGATCAGCTGTAACGTATGATACGTAGTCCTGTGTGAGGAGGTCTTTCGTGAAGTGAACACAGGCAAACACACACACACACACAAACCATTCGAAATTCAACTTCTCATATGAAAAAACAGACATACCAGGTAGATGATAAACGTTAAGTCAGCTGACTAGACAGTAGGTTAGGTCGGAGTGAACCTACCTAATTTACAGTCGACAGTGAAAAAACTGATCAAAAATAATGAGACTATTCATGAAGATGATGGAAAAAAACGCAAAACGGTTGACTTTCAATGAAATTTCAGAAGCAAAGTCAACTAAAAACTGTCCAACACTCACGAACTAGGCCATCCACTTCGACCCCAAATCCACGAGCCAAGCTTGACAGGTCGTCCTCCGGTTGGCTGATTCTCGCCTGCGAGCAAACAATTTGAACAACGTGGAAAAACTCGATCAAAAAATGACGTGTGAATGAAACAATAAATAACTCAATTAAATGTGAGTAGTATAATCCACAAATCACTGAACACGATGTAATCAATTCATACAGAATAACATACAGTGACTCATAGCTCATCGCAGGCGACCACAACCGACGAGAATACATTCTCATTTTCCAGTGGCAACGAAAAATCACTCACTCCTTCCCTGTCTGAATTTCCCTTTTAGAAGTGGCCGCGTTAATACTTTTATGTACTGACGTACCGCTATTTAGAAACAAAGCGCAACCCACCACATATACCTTCCCTCAGGCAAACCGAGGTGTAACAGACCACCTACGAGGCTCTGCTCAAACCTCACACCTTGTGAGCTGGCGAATTTTTATATACGTAAACTGGTACGCACACAGTAATAGACGAGCTCGGCCCACATCATGAAAATTTAGCCGCTGTTACATGGCGTTTCCGAATATGTAGTAAGAACTTCAGCAAGTTCTCAGCTTACGCTAACGTAAAGATCCAACAATGAAACACGAAAGTTCACGTGAAGCTGCCTATTATATATATATATATATATATATATATATATATATATATATATATATATACCGACACACTGCAGACGTTTGATACTATTCTCGCCAAAAACACAGACACATACGGGCTCATACAACATATTTTGCCGAAGTATCCATGCAATGAAGCCATATTGTTCAGTCTGATTTGATTATCCAGTTCAAGTAGGTTTCAACCCAGCGTACTCACCTATCGTTCATCATGAACCGCAATCGGTTACCATAAATACCGTTGTTCGTATAGGAAATGTGTCGTAACGCGTTATAAGCACTTGCATCCAAAACAGAGCTGCATAACCACCAAGCCATTATAGGCCTTTGGTTGTCTTGGGTGTAGGTTCTGATTATCTTGCAGACATGTATTATTGTTTTATCTGCTTTAAATGTCAGAACTGCAGAATTTTTGGAGTACATGCACGTAAAGGATGTAGACCCCGTGGTCTAATGTACGTTTTAGGCCGTCAATCTTTTTTGTGAACTGTCAAGTTGGTCGTTACATAAAGTGAACGGCTGTCTAAAATAGAAAACCTCAACCCTACTATGTATTTTGATAGACCCGCGCAGGTATTTTTGTACCCATACAAAGGTGTTGAACAACATATGGTATACCCATATTAAATTCGTTTTCCACCCGAAGTCATCCCTCAACCAACCACAATACGTAGCCTGTTTTTACGATGAGCAACCCAAAGATGAGAAGCCTTTAGTTAGCATACTTTAAAGCCAATAAGAAATAAAAAACTTAATCGTTAGAAGAACTTGAACGAAATCAAGCCCGACCTCCAAACTAGACAGCGAGCATGCAAACAGAACAGTTTTTTCATGCTGTCGCGTCCAATTTTTATAATGAAGCTCTGATTTACTTTGACGGTTTCAAGCCCGAGATGACAACTATACCTCATCAGGGATGGTTGCTTCCAGTTCAGATTCAATGTTTACAAATGTGGTCTGTTGACCGCTGACCACAAGGTTAGAGTCCAGGTTAGATCAGACGCTCGTGTTTAGGTTTGAGTATTAGGCTTAAATGAAACCAAGAATGTCGTATGACAGCAAATACTTAGTGATGCAAAGTCGAAAAAGTAGCGTTCTAGTCCTTCCACAATAAGCAAACGACGTAGTTGAGAAGATTAGGTCAAAGTATCCGTCATTTGATATACTGTTCAACTACGAAGTATTCTTCATAATCAGGACTCACTATCCTATGGAATGCTATAATAATGGCAGGATGGTAACAGATAAAGAGCAATAGATTTGTTATGAAAGAGGGGTCAGGGTTTCAAGAGTCAACGCCAGTTTATATGGGTATTCCAAAAGATGATAATCCACACACAAGGACAATATAACGAAAAATACTGCGTCATATTCCGGAGAAGTAAAGTTCATTATATATATAATATATTAGTATATAATTATGCGGTCATGTATATATATGTATATGGCAGAATAATAATTCACCTAGCCAAGCCTAGTGTGAATATGAGTGAGCAATGAATTCAAACATGGTGTATACTTTCAGTAGGTGTATGTGAGTCACGAGTGACAGACCAAACATTATCAAAAGAGTGGCATCAAGAAAGTTAATCGGCACAGTACTAGTGCAGTGAAGATGAGCGATCGTATTATACTACTCATACCGCTGCTATTCAGTAGTAAGACCAGAGCATATATTTTGACGTCGTACAAGCCACAGGAAAGATGTAAGAAGGAACATCAGAGTGCAGTATCGCCCATAATGGTCTCTGCTACTTAAAGGAACTGAGCATTAACGTCTGTGGCAGCCGAGACGGTCTGGGGCCGAATATCGCGTGCAAATGAGTAGTTTCGTTTTTGATCTTGCTCAAACGTTTAACCCATGTGTTGCTTTGTCGAATAAATAATTCTTGTGCCATCCGCGTTCTTGGATCACAACACTAGCAATAGCTTCAATGACGAATTCCGGTCAGTGTATCAGGCATTAACGTGGCCGTCAAAAAGTGATCATAACGAGAAGGAGGTCAACTTCATTAACAATAACCGCCTTACAACAATGGTTGGAACAGAGGCTTAACAATTCTGTAATCATAAGAAACCAGGATATACGACTGGAGAAGAGAAGAGACATAATTGTAATCGTTAATACTCCTACTCATGAAACAGGCACACCATGGGAATCCTAATCAGAAAGACAAGCACGACTCAACTAACTATTGGCTGCCCTCATGTCTCTTTGCCAATTCATTGACTGTTCACGTGATAACTCACATTAGTGGGCTGACAGATCGACAGAGTGAATGGGTTGCAGTTCTCAGTATACAAGCACTGCATCCTAAGTAGTACTATCAATCGTTAGTAACACCAAACATGCGAGGTGAAAGTGTCGTCTCACCTTTGTAAGCAAGGTAATCAGAAAGTGGAGTAAAACACAAATACGAGAAACTGAAAACAGCGAATTTACAGTCAAGTTAGCAATGGTGGTAACCGCATAACCATGCAAGTGGAATATGAGCTGCACACTGTCACACCGTTAACAAAAGCAGTTGGAAAGAGTGGAACTCAGTCTTTGGATATCAAACAAGATCAAATAACGGCAACGTCTCAGTAAAGCTTCGTCTAACGTTCACGATTCAGATAAGCTCGTAGTAGTATATTTTTCTAGTGTAATGTGCATCGACAAACAATCGTACCGACCATGCCCTGCTAGAAGTTTACTACAACACTCCCTATGAAGAAACGTCTGCCAAGAAAATTAAACGTGTTTCTTTATGAGGGTGATCATATTAATCACAGATAAAGCGATTATTGAGTACAACGCGGTGAGCAAAACAATACTGTTTTGACAGAACCGCCGGGATAAACATGCGGCTATGATAAATAAAGGAGTAGTAAGATTGTTTTCAGAATCGCAAGGTATTACAGACCCTTTGAGAAGAAGCAGACTGTCGAATGAATCAAGATTGCAGCTTTCTGTGAAGATTGTATGATCATAATGCGGTGACGAAGGAATACCCATCGAGATCAGCAATAACAAATATATGGCATTATGATCGACAGATAAGAAGAGAAACCTAATCGGTGTTATACTAGCCATTGGTTACGGCTACGCAACAAAATGAATGCACGTGGGTTAAGATAAAGGCAGAATGCCCAAGTCTACAGAAGTGATGAGAAACGATTATTCGAACCCAGAATCATTCTTCTGCTGTTGTACAAAGGGGTAATTTGGCAGTACGATGGCTATTAGAATTCGCCGACAAACCACCGAATAACTAACAGGGAGTAATCCAACTGCGGTGGTTACAAACAAAAATTGATTGTTTACCGACTACTATGTGAAGCATTGCCGGAGCATAAAAACACAATATCTGTCGAGCCATCAGTCTATTTCACACCCCACCCCCTACTCATGTATCAGTTACATGTGGCAGAAAGTTCTTCATCTGCTTAATCTGAACTGCAGTTCCCATTTTTAGAAGATGCAGACAAATGACAATAAAATTATTCACCTATATGTATGTATTGACCTGATCATGAGACTTGAAGAACACGTTTGTCAAGTTTGAAAAACACATACGAACACTTCCGAAACAACACCAATGTGATAAACCTGGATCGCCGCAACCCTGCACATGTTTTGTGACTAATAAGGTAACCTGACGGTAACAGATAAAAAAACGGATCAATAGGAAATTCCAGACGAATTATTTCATTACTGAAGGTGGCCAGAATAATTGATCCGCGATCACAACCGGATGCAGTACTAAATAGCCACTCACTTGACTGGTCGCCAAGTTTGGTGCAGACAACGAAGTTCTCCTCACTAGCCGATCGGCCCTTCTGTGGTGAGCGGAACTGTCGACCAAAAATCCTGAAAGAAGTCGAAACATAAAGCATCCTTGAAAAAAAAACTGTAAAGGTCCATGAATTCCATTTAATCGCCGAAGGGGTGGTAATAATCGACTGATTCTCTATAACAATAACCCGTAGGCGATTGTGTTCAAAGACATGCAATCTATGGACGAGAATCACACGATACACGGAAAGCGTTATGGTAATGTCTTCTTCGGTTTCAGCTTAGAGAAACGGAGATCTCAACCAGATCGGTTGTTGAACGAAGAGGAAGAAGACCCTTCAAAAGTAATGACATGGTGTTTGGAGTTTCAAATCAGATCAAATCAGTTCTCACAGAACGCAGTCAGGGCACACTGAATGAAGGGTTTCGAATACGGTAGGCAGCCGCACTGTTATGAATTCCAGCCACATTGAGCAGTCACATATCAACACAACAAAGAGTGCACCGCCATCGAGCCAAATAATGTCACATATGCGCTGGACAAGATCGGGCTACTTAAAACCAGACCAGAACCAGGGCAACAGTTTGTGACTGTGTGGATTTAAATGACAGGAAACGCTCCTCATGATTCTACATTTCTCAAGAACCAACAGTGATTGTGATATGCGTTAACTAATAGTATACGAGAGATCACGTCCACCCGACTAAAAATTCATAACAATGGACGTAATGGTGAGCAAACCAAACTGGAAAATGATGATCTTGCTGTTAACAATTACTGAATAAACAGGATGCTCCTAAGCACTACTAAAATGACATGCTTACTAAAATAAAACAAATGTTGGTGTTGCATAGGAAAGATCAGTAGAAGTCAAAAGCGATTGGGATTTAACAACCATTATGGGGCGTAGCGAGCATCTCATGCATAGTGATGCCATGTTTATAAATCTTGAATCGTTTCCACCAGGTGAAGATCGTGGACGTAAACCCAAGATCGATCGGGTCGCACAGAGGAGTGGGAATAACGAGCGCAATGTTCCTATGCTATTCTCGCGCATATATATATATATATATATATATATATATATATATATATATAATACATGATGACAGCGCGAATTAATGACATGCCACCACGACGATAGGCCTAGACGAATTACTATCAGAGCCTTAAGAGTTATAGAGTTTTCGAGCTTTAGAGATTCGGAACTTGTTAAATCACTGTGCTACTGTAAGTTAGAGTGGATATTTATGTAAGAATGAACATTATGTTCATGGATACATCAACTTACCCTAGACCGTGACGGACAGACCGTAGCATATTAGTGGTTCCAACGTGTGGCAACTTGCCAGAAGCCGGCAAAACTCGCGAAGTTTTGGAGGTAAATTCCACTGGATCTTCGGTGTAATTGATAGAGAATAAGTCTGGGGATGTGGGGTGAGGAAAGATATGGGGTTTGATGCTGGAAGAGGGCTGATTGCATGAGGTGGGGAGAAGAGGCTGGTCAACAGGTGTGTGAAACTTGTTACACCCCGTCGTTGCTGTTGTTATTATTGGATACGGGTTCAGGAAGTCTGAGTTGAAAGCCGCCTCGTCTGAATCTAACCCGAAATAGGTACCTTTCATATTTGAAGATGTCAAATTCGGACCGGAGTTGCGTCGATGCAATTGAGTATCTGTAGCCTGAATGACAACAGGGAGTGTTCTTGCTTGGCGTTGTGCATCAGCCACGGGTAGAGTGGAAACAACAGACGAAGAGATCGTAGGCATGGTATTCGAGATAAAGCGCTTGGGTTTACGAATAACGGCTGGTGAAGGATCACAGGAATCCTCATCTTTACTACCTGAAGTCATAAGGATGAGATTTTGAAAGCAAACAAGAGCATTAATGTCAGAACATATTCACAATGTGCAGTTTGAAGATGCAACATGCGAAACTCACCAGATGGACGTAAGGATCTGGGCGGAGTTGTAGCTGAATACCCCTTTCTTCGGTGTTTCAGGAGCCGTCGGACGTACGTCTTTGGAGAGGCTCCCATAGGAATCCCGCGCATTTCCAGTTGATCTATCACATATTGTGTAGCGTTCAACTGGTCACTTAAAGCCTTGGAACGTTGCATGAGAACCCTAGATTGATCTTCGAATATTCGTTTGATTCCGGCCTCAGAATTAGTTGTTGAGACTAACGGTTCTGGCTCCATTGCCGTCGCGGTCATCTGATCGAAGAACCAATCATCTAAATCTAAAGAGAAGATAACCAGAGCTTGAAAGAATAGACTATCCGTGGTAAACAAATCAGGCAAATTAAAGTAAAACAGGGCGAAGAGAGGCACGTGGACAGCACATGGTGGCCAAATGTCTGGTGTACGTACCATGAAGGTATTCAACAACACGTTGCACAAATAGTCCCAATCTAGACACAAAAAGTTCACAATAACACTGGTAAGAACTAATGAAATTTGAGGCTGAAACTGCATGTCACACTTATAGATGTTTAATTTTGGGAATGGTATGTGCATGCTGGTAAATGAACGAATCAACTCAAACCAGATGGTTACACAAACGTCAATCTACATCGGAGGGTTCGATAATGGTAAACACCAACAGATAATCCATAATAACTCTAGCTGAATTACTTACGAGCAAAATTTTGAATGAGCCGAACAAACGATCATCAGTTCCAGTAAAAGAACAGTGAACAGAATTTACTTCATCATCCACCTTTGTGAAAATGACGGAACAACAGTACAGCGGTAGCCATTAACAACCAAACACAAATGTCTTGCAAAACCAACAATATATTAGCAATGACATTGTAAATAACCAGCTTCAATAACTCACCCCTGAGCCAGTACAATTATGGTTTCAACAAAAAACGGCGACTGATAAAGTAAAGGCACTCTATTTCCATATAAACAGTGATGTGAAGCAGAAGTCAGCCAATATCCGGTTAACCTCCAACAAATAATTTAGATTCCGGTGCTCACCCGCGATGTCACGTTTCAGTAATCGCTTCACATACCTTCCGGTTTTTCTCACGATATGTGGCGATGAAACTTCTGTAACTACGTTAGTTTAAGAAAGAAGTACCAAGAGCAGTTGTTTGTTAAGTTTATGTTACTGTATCAAGGCCAGCATTCGAATATAAATATAAACTAAGAATGCTGGTGGTTCCGAGGACACATAATTCTGCACTCCAAATCATCGGATGAAGAAGACAGGGCAGAAATTCGAACCGACAACCACTAGGCCACGAGCATACTAAGGTGTTTGTTTTGAAATGCTGTTTCACTTGAGCGAATTCTTGTAAAACCTTCAAAGCCCATAGAGTAGCACTCGTGATAAGTGAGACTCGAAACCTCCATCGTGTGGTCGATAGTCGGGTATCGTGGCTACCGAGTTTCATCAAAATTGCTCAAAGGACGTAGTAGACACAAACCAGTTAGGGAGAAAGTTAATTCAGGAAACTTAACACAAATGAGGAGCAACCAAACAGTTTACACATTTGCCTACCTTTTAGTGCAATTTCGTTTGTTCGAATCGCTGCCTCCAATTGCTGCACATCTCGGCCGAGTTCATACAACTTCGCGTGAGTTAATTCCAAATCAACCACTGATGAATCCACGTTTTGCAATCTGAGTTGGGAATCATCAGTAGGTTTTTTGTCATGGTCATCAGTTGCATGCTCATTTGTTTCAGCCGTTGACGGCGGGTCCATTGAGTCAAACGTAGACGCCTGAATACAATCGGATGATACTGTAAGTTTTTGATTGAGGTCCGATGTACAAATCAACAAGGGTCGAGCAAATAATGGAACATTAATCGAAGATCGACTAGAGGATGAATGGTAGGGATGAACAAGCCGTGGACGAATGTAATGACCTAACCATGAAGAAACACGACGCAACTGAGTTACGCCATCCGTGTCCAACCATTCGACGGATCCGAATTGATTGTGACGAGTGGAAAATCGTAAATGGCCGTTTGCGTGATTCATTTTAATTATCGGATGACAGGGGAGAAGTGGTTTTCAGTCGGCGTTCGTGAGAGATAAATCTGCCGAATCTATACAAACTGTGTGCACAATCATCACTGGCCGACAACAGGAAACAAACAATACTGCCGGAGTGATACGGTTCCATGTAGGAGCGTAACGTGTAACCGGTCACATAGAGAATGAATGTACCACGACAACCAATGATTGAACACCGAGCGTACATACACATAGCTTAGCAAATTGAAACTCAGATCGGCCGATGAAAGCCAATTGTATGTTTGTATACGTTCGTGAATTTGTGCGTGTATGTAGAATCAGCTGACGAAAGTGACCGAATCACGTTTAGTTGAGAGGGCGGTAGTTCATACGCCATGGCCACACACACAGATAAGCAGGAAGTTGTCGCTATACAAAACGTGCCAAACGTGATTCAACGCCAATTTGAACTATAAAAATACAACGCACAAACCTAACGAATGTGCTTACACGATAACGATGGATGACAGTCAGAGAAACTTCAATGCCCACTCTTAAAACAGTTCGGCGTTCACGAAAACGATCCAACAAAGCCGTAACAACAGAACCCTTATGAGGTGTCTGCATGGGCAAGCACTGAGAAATGATGGTAAGGAAGTCTGTGCTTCAATCGGAAGACAGAAAAAAATGTGAAGGTTGGCGACAAGATTGAAAGTCATTAACATGACCTACTCAAAAAATAGTTTACATGAGAGTGGAGACTTATGATCATCCGGTTAAATGAATGCAGACGTCAATTCGTCTACTACAACGCTTGTAACAGTTTAAATGATTAACAAAACTAATTTAAAAACTGACGCGCTACTGCAAACTTATGTAGTCAGCCTGTCATGCTCAAGCCACATGATACATGTGACACACTGAGTGTCAACATTCGTGAATTACGCAGCGGCTGATGAGTTGGTCTAAATGGATCAATTCGATTTTACAGTACACGCTGTACATCCCATGAGATTAGCAAAAAGACCATCTGGGAATCTCCTAAAGTCGCGCAAATATTGTGCACCAGAATGCGACAAATATGGAGGAAACGGGAACTAGGTCGATTAACACAAATGAATTGGCCAATCCACTGAAAAACTCGGAGGCATGCTTAGGGACTCACGACAAGAACTGAACACTTACACCAATAACGTTCACCTAGGTATATATAATAAATGCGATGGTGAGCAGAAAAATATGGCACAAACCACAACAGTAACCGACCAGGCAAACACACACGTGTTACTTAATTACTATGTTCCCCTGAGAGGCATCGCTTGGAACTGGTTCTCAGGATCCGCCGTAACCTTTGACTAACGAATTGTATGAGGTCGCCAAGTCGATAGAAATGCAACTGATAAACAAAACAAAGTCTTCAAAACAGATCATGCTGAATGTCGCTTGTCAACCGATTTGATAAAACGAGTTGTCACTGCAAACGGGCCTAAGAGAAAGGGCCATAAGCGTAATGAAGTGGAGCACTAAGAATTGTTCTCGTCTTCAATGAATCAACAAAGGTAGGTAATGGAAGTGGATAAGGATCTGATTTGGAATGAACACAGAACAGCTATTGTGAGTGACTTAAGTTAACCAGATTATTAGAACCTATCTTGATGTATGAAGGGACATGGTAGTTTCCAGTTCATGTGTACTTTGCAAGTCCGACCTATAAGTAATGTACTCCAAAAGTGATTATGGCTATAGTCCAAAGCTTAGATGTTTCTGCTTTGCCTAAACGAGATGGGTTATCCAAATTTACTGTGAGTAAAAGGAGAGAGCAATTTCAAATCTTAACCAGGTTCACCGATTTACACAAGAGGAACAGTGACCTATGTGCCTGTGTGTTTGTGTCTTTACGCTAATAGGAACATAAGTTCTAACCAGAAGAAGTGCAGGGGTGTGAGTAAAAGGAAATAGTGAGGAAACGGTTAACGTGCAGACATGTCAGCAACGATCATAAAAACATACTGTGAAATAGCATTTCGACAAGTGACCTGTGAGAGTGGGTTATGAAAGTGATCAGGAAACGCGTAATACGAGTTTTTTGTCGCACACTCATCAACCAAATGGAATTTTAAAACTCACAGCCAACTTCAATTTGTGGAGGATTTTTTGGGTGATGATTAGCTCTTTCCTCAAGCGTTTGCTATACTTAGAGAACCGATCCAATATCGTCGGACCCTCTGAATAGGAGATTTTCCTCTGTCTCACGATTATGCTACAGACTCGCCCTCAGATACTTCAACAAATGTATAACAGTAGTTGGATATTTTAGTCTGGCTAAAATTCGTCGCTACTTAAGTGAAGATGCGAAATTCTGTCGATCACTTCATGACAGGAAGCGAACTAAACAATGTACACAACAGAACACTCAAAATGCCATCGATCGTCCCGTAATGGCCATTGGTCATATGCTGGCACGTAAAAGTCGAATAGGTTAGCATGGCAACCACTGGTACATCACTGTTATCAATCATTCCTGTGTATTTCTACGTTTAGTAGCAGCAGACTGGTTATTCTTTTCAGTAAGCGAGATTTGCCTATAACTGGTTTGAAGTAGAAAACGTTTTTCCTCACAATTATTTATTTCTTGTCTACATGATAATGACCAGTGGGTAACAGTTTATGTATGTCTATACAAATACAAGCAGTATACAACAAGCTTGTTTATCTTCTTTATGGACAGATGACCGATGTGACTCAATTGTCGTGAAAATCAGCTAGGCTCAGGCGGTACTCACTGACAGCTGGATTGGCGTTAGCAACGTGAGTGAATTTAACTTTATATCAAAAGTGTAGAAAAAAGGGGGACTGAATGTTTGCCTGGATCAGGTTAAGTTAGCATTGTTGAGTGGAAGCGAAATCGAATTGACTGATTTTCTGGACAAAGCAGAGAGTGCACATCGAGTCATTGAGAATCAACGACAACTGACACTTCTTGATAGGTTCTATCATTTTCCTTCACAAAGCATAGATATATCACTCAAAATCTCTGAGTATACTCCACAGCTTCGGTTGCTCGTCACTGTCATTCAGATTTGTATCACCTCAACCACAGAACGATTTCCATTATTTCACGCATCCCACCGGTTCCAAATCCATCCAAAGCAAAACCAACAAATCAACAGACGTGTAGATGATAGAAGATAACTCATTTTTATGGTCAGTTGAATATACATATCATTATTCAGCAACAGTTGATTTTTGAGACAGTGGCTAACAAGAGTCATTTCCCTGCAAAGTTAAGTGGATCAGGATTCTGGTGACGTTCGAAGAGAAGACGAAGGGTTCCATAGCGGGACAGTCCGGTCTATTTGTGTTAGGAAGCGCAACTCCTAATTAGACAGCCAGGACGCGTCACGCCACATCAATCGACCGGCCCAGCTCGAATGGTATAGTCCCATTCAGCCAATCGGATCGCAAGTATGCGGTCGAACGCCTGCGCGCTATCTGAACAGTGTTTTTCTCGCGTCGTCTTCTGATGCCCCCTGTAACGTGAGTTGTTCTGACTCCCTGACTGCCATATATGACTCTCATTTGATTCGCTTTTTGTCTGTCGACCATCTAGAGCTTCTGTGGCCCAGGTTTTGTCTCGTCTCGCCTCGCTCGTCCAATAAACAGTGCAGTCGTGTCTCGTCTGATTTCTCGGTTTGGGCCAAGCGATTGTGCGCGTAACCAAGGTGACCATCCAATAATTTGTCCTAGTCGTTCGCAAAGCATGGACAAGCAATGCAGCAGAGCAATGAAATCTTACTGTCGCTTGAAGACAAGGTGTAGAAAAGGTAATAATGGTTACTCGAGTTTAAATAAAGAGCTTGATGATCCAAGTCCATCCTGTTTTATCGTTACACCATAACACTATCATCATGGTTGCATGGTGGTTAGGCAACCGTGTAAACCACTGGTGCACTGCAATAGACAATGATGACACTTAATGATATTCGTGTAAACTAACAACCCGAGTGAAGTTCACATTTGACGAACTACTAATAACCAGATATTATTTTTTAATCTTCTTGATTCACACACCACCATTTCTTGATCCGGATGCCTATCTATCAAATAAATAAAAACAAACAACAACGCTGTCATACCATTCGAGTACAACATCATACTCCGATTCCTAGTTCGAATGACTCTGAGCATCAAATCACGGCCAGTTAATCTGACTGTTGGCATTTTTAAACGTGGACAATTCGACTCTCACATTTCTCTTTTACTGAGGCGTGGGGGAGAGTGATTCAGAAAATCGTTTAGAGTGGAACTTGGTTTTAGAAAATGAAGTTGACAGGAAAGTTCTACTGTAGTATCCCATCACCAACAGCATCATAAGCAATTCCCAACCAAATAGCAGCCATGAGTAACATACCTTGACTTAGCAAACGCTGGAAAAGGAGGTAGGGATTTGTTTTCAAGATGTGTGAAACATCTGGCTAAGCAACGGATTCATGTATTTACAAAACGGAAGAAAAGAACAATCTCATTTGGTCTCAAAAAGATACACAATAGAAGCAGATGTTCACAATCAAAGAGAAGCAAGTTACGTGGTTACAACGGTGCGCGATGTTTCCCAATCTTTGGGAAGGCCAAAAATGATCTATACTCCGTTTCGTCCCAACCTCTTGCCTCAGCCAACGAAGAGTCAGATGAGTGAACCGTGAGTCAAAATCGTTTCGACAATGTATGTTAACTCAGGTATTTTGTAGACAATGAGAGTAAATGATGATTTTATCCACGTCTTTATAACTACGAAAACACGTCAACTAGTGACTTAATGTGCCATACGGTCGGACACTGCAACAGTCTAGTTTTATGAACACAAACTGAAAAATGGCATTATAATATGCACTGTAAATTTTAGGACCGGACGTATTTTGGCCTGATTAGGCAACATATTGTGATGCTATTATTCAGCGTAACATACAATGGGAATACAGGAGACGATCCCATTTCAGTCGGTTTGGAACAATCGGCGGCCGTCATATATACATATATAGCAATTACTGTTTCAATATATTAAAAATTTGCCAATTCACTAGGTACATAGTTGGAGGGCGGCGTTTGAATGAAGAACAAATTTTGGCAAGAACTGCTTGATCGGTCGGGGTGAGCTTGCTTTGAATTGAAGAATAATACATTAAAGCCGTTTGAGTCCACCTAACACCCAGAAAATATTGATTTTGACAGGATTCTACGTAACAGAAACTTTCAATTTTAACAGTAAGGAAATTTACTGGAATCGCACCCGATGGACTGTTCATTGCAATCGCGTCTGTTTGTCGAAAAGTAAATCTCTGGAAGTTAAACTTTACATGTGTGCACTGACACAAGAAAAGAAGTGCTATTATTTAAACCAAATTTGCAAATACTATTAACTGTTTTGTGGAACCGAATGTCAGCACACAGGGACGCTATAATAAGCATATCAATTAGACTCGAGTACCTGGACCCTCTATACAATTCACAAGCACAAAACAACTGCACAGATAGCACTCACTGAATTACTTTCCGATCCTGTCTGTCTGTCTAGTTCCTTAAGCAGACTTCCATCTTTTAAGACATAGACTTAGTGCTTTAAATTAATCTCATATTCTCCTGTGGTCGGGAAGTACGAGTGACAGTGATGATATCTAACTCACTTCTGATTTCCATTTGTTCCACGGTCACAAGATGCTTTCATAGAATCTTATTCAATTGTTGGGCCCCCTAATTCCCTTCCGGCAGGTGGCAATTTGGCTTCTTGCAGCCAGGTGGCAACCATTCTCTATGATGTGCTTCGACATTCGTGCCGAACACACCGCAACTCTTCGTTCGCAAACATTTACAAAGTCAAAGCCTTCCATTATATGTCCTAAGGTTTTCTAACAGCAGCCACTGCCCACAGTTCATTCATTGTTCCAAGCAATTTTTCGAAAACCGTGAGCATTTCTCTTGAAGAAGTGTTTGTCAAGGGCATCCCCTATATCCCTTATCGTTTACAATGATCTTGGAGGAGCCGTACCCACCCTCTTTTGATTTGGACTTTGCCCCAAACACATCTGACGGCCAACTGGTCCATGGGGCATGCGCGGATAACTAGACAGTTTGCTCGAAACCGGTTTGACCGTGAATCACTCAAAGACCCAATGAACCGGAATAACAGCGGATAGAAAAAGATGTACCACCGATACTAGTGATAGACTTTTACACCGATTTCAGCTGCCAAGATGATTATTACGATCAGAGAAACAAAGTTAAAGTGGTGTGAAGCCCTCTACAATACACACGATGATGCCTATTTGAAACGATCTCCGGTCGGTTACGGAATCCTTCGGGATCTCTCACAGGCCATAGATTAGAGTGGTGCAGCCTAGAGCTGGCGTATCGTTCTATAAAATCCGTTGTTAATGTGACTACTCAAAGTCAGCGGAGGAACTGAAACACCAGTGTGATACCAGTGATGAAAGTATGCCCCACATGTTCCAGTCAGGCCCTATTACCTCCTATGACAAGTGCAGACGACACAACAGTTTAGCTGCATTAACGACCCATAAATTGAGGAACAAGGACCTTGCAGATATCCCTGAACCTTATTTATTAAACCAGACATCCTTATACTCATAGATGGTGCAACGTTAGATGCCGATGCGGTTAAACGTGACCAACATACGAATGGACACCACAGACAAGGTGAAGAAGGATAAACAGTTCTCAAGAGGCAGCTCAACGCACTTCTATTTGTCTTCCTCCTTGGAACTACCATCCCTCGGAATTATCGCAATGTTCCATCAGGCTTGGTAATAGGGTTTTCATAAATCCATCAGCAAACAAATTCCTCTAACAAATATCTGTTAGGCAGTCCACTCTTTTCACCCAAAAACCGTCTCCGTCCTCGAGAAAAACGACTGATTCAATCGGAATTAGCAGAACTGTTCAGAACGGTCGAGAGAAAACTTTGGTTGGTTTTTTACCCGTCCGACCTTTATTCCGCTATGCTCATTGGCGGCCTAGTGACTCTAACTTTTTTTTTCGGTGACCGTCCTATTTTATGATTCGAGAATGTTTTCAAATCACTACGCACCATCTAACTACCTTGAATTTTTTCGCCTTGTCGCACACGTTTCGGGGTGGAACAAAGCTGTTTTGCATACGTCTTTTGGCTTGTTTTGGGAGCAAATACAGGGACAGTCGCGGTATTTTCGGGACGGAGGAGAGTTCGATTTCTGCCAAGCGCACCTTTATATCGAGGACGAACTAGCTTATCTTTACCTGGTTTTACAACAATATCTTACACATCTGCGGAGTATGACGCAATCATATGTAAACGTCAATAAAGTTTCGCTTCTGCTATACCGACTCAAAAATGCACCATGTAATGCATGGCTCACAATATCCAATCGTACAACTTATTTACGCAGATACATCATACCTCATCTTGGCGAATTGTATAAGTTCAAAAGCTAGAAGGTGCACGCTTTCCCTTGAAAATGAGTTCATTACTGTTGCTCCGAAAAACACCACATGGGATGCGTCCATTGGTTATCTTATCCAAGTTCAATTGAATGACGATTTGTTTCCAAGTTTACAATGCTCACTACCCAGTACTAACAGCAAACGCACCTTCACTGAGGTTTAAACGAATGGGTCAGCTACCAATACGTTGTACCAACAACATTCGAATCACGTAATGGTGGCATGACGTCACACTCTTTAGCAGGTAAACAATGAGACTATTCTCCACGGATTCGTTAATCAAATGTGCACATGTACAAATGTTGACACAGTCCACTGACACGGAAAACCACCGAAGGCCATTCAGTGAATGTAGTGCTTAGATGTGTAATTCATCTGTTCCCTTTATCCTGTAACGAGCTTGTTCAGCTGTTGCCAGTTTTGCTTGTAACCTAAGTGACTAGTTTGAAATATAAGTAATGCGCTTTTTTGAGCGACTCTAACCCTGTGGACGTTGATGAGTATCTTCTAGGCTAGTGAGCCCAAATTGCGGTACATTCTTCCATATCTTCTCATCCACTTACACTGATCCATGTATCGAAGTGTCTCTAAAAATAAGGGTGGCTGAAGACATCAGTTATACTTCCAAGATATGCAGTCCGACCTGATTAACGCTTGTTTTTTTACATATGTTTTGCACTTTTTCAGACACAGTCACGATAAAGAGAAAATCCACTTTCAGTACGACCATCAGATCAGCAGATCAAACATTGCTCACTACAACTGAAGTATAATGTATATTCACTGGCAGACTCTTATTCCCTGGAACGAAATAACGTTCTCGACCAATAGCGCCGACGTTTGAAAACGGCTCCAACCAACGTATGGAGGGTCAATGAACTTTGACACGCACAAAAAACTACAAGATTTTAACGGTCGCTCGCTCTTCTAATTTCAGATGCCAGGTTGGTTCGCAAACGAAAACAGGACAGAAATAATCTTAAAAATGCCAACACAGGGCTTTAGGAACGATCATGTAGAAGATGGAACGTTAGTCCACGGAGGAAATTGGACGCAACGGGACGCACACCTTCGTGACCGTTAAGGAACACGGGGAACCGACGAACCGGTGTATGAAAAACACTGAAGGAACAACGTACAAGGTGAAGAGGAAACGGCTCACTTAGCAGCTCAGCTACTCATAACTGTCTGTTGTGCCCTCATTCGTTCGGTAGTTACAGAGACATTTTTTCATGCCTTTTAAAGGGACCGCGTAATAAACCTTTATAACAAGTTGAGGCTGCCTGTCCAGACAAGCAAGATCCGACTGTCCACAGAAACAGGTTGAAAGATCTAATAAAGGGATATGAATCGTCAGTCATCATACAGGAAGAGAGGAAGTGCACAAGTGCTTCGTTAACAAAAATTACACTAGCATCAACTTGCCCAATTCACCGTTACCACTCGTTGATTCATCTCTATTGGTGAAGTGTAAGCTAGTAAAAAGCATAGGTCGACAAATGCCGAAAAGAGGGTTTTCGAGCTTCTCAAATGTAGCTACTCTTTCGACTGTCTCATGCGAACCTCAGCTATCTATTTGAACCCATAGTAAGTTAGTAAGTAAGTGACTTAGATGTTAATAGTGGAACTTTAGGTTAAAATTGACGCTCAGTGATTTTTTTACCAGTATGACATCGGGTCGATAACTTCCTAATAACTGACATAAAGTGTTCAGTTCAATACAGTATGAAACGTATTGATTAGAAAGGGCAAATAGCAGGCAAGCATACCATCTTTGTTTGTTCGTCCATAGCTGAACAAGTGCATACTTCAGAAATAAAAATTGAGAAGTTAACAGCATGTTATCAAACAGGTATGTGATCACGTCAGTTAAATTTAACTGAAAGCAGTGTAGACAAGGTCATGTGTTATTCATACAAGACACCGGCATGCATCATTATGCGCCACGTGACAGAAACAAACCATTTAACAATGAAGGTCGCCAGTGTGCTCAGTCAGCCACACACACTAGAGTAAACGTACATCGCACTTGTCATATGCGACTTCCATCATAGTCACCGTTATATATCGAAAAGAACTATTTACTAAACTAACGATATGTTAAAGGTGACCATGGCTGTTCCATAGCTGAGCAGAACACATCAAAAGCGACGAGGTAAAGACTAACTTATAACGTACAATTCCACACCACGTACCCTATAGGACGCTCAAATCTTGCAGCCAGTCAAGCTTTAAAGCGTTTGAGGATTACTGACCAATGGAAGCGCAGGAACAGTATGAACTGATTGCATACAGTGTGACGCCAGCAACATCGGTCATTGATGACAGTTGCATGCCGGTAGCTCTGAAGTGGATCTGACGAACCGTGTAAACAATTCGGAATGTTTCTTTCAGCGTTACTGACCACCATCAAACTCACACGCGGAAAGGCAGTACGTGCAAAAACCCCTGTCGACCAATTATCCACAAACAACTTGAGGTTAGACTAAATGTGAAACGATTGTCACCAACCGCCATTCTCACGCATCATTCGATAACCTTGCCCTCCACTGTAATCCGCTCCATGACTATGACAACTACTAACCCATATGACTTGCTCTGACTTTCACATATAGCTCGCACATAACTGACGTCACTAAGACAGATTAACGGAGATGGTCGACAACAGCTGGTCACAAAATTGTGCTACCTTTGATAGGCTTGACGGAGAGGAAAACTCTGACTATGTCAATGGTGTTTACAATCAGCCGAGTTTATTTTCAACTTCCAATTGATAGTACATGACTAGCCTTATAAAAGCTTTGAAATCAATAACAAACTCATCGTAAGACGTGGTCGAGAGGAGTGGGGCGTTTAAATTCGTGTCACAGAGACTGAGCACCACGAGAGCCTAAGAATAGCTCAAATTTGCTGTCCGCCTGCACTCAAACGATGCTAAACAACCTCCCACTGTTTCTTCAGTGATGACTTACCACTTAGTCTGAACAGCAACGAGCGACGAAAATTGCGAACAGCAACGGGGAGTGTAGACAACCGTCTTCCAATGAAAAATCACCTTACTATACGATATGTTCACCTTTCAGAATCGGCCAGCGGTGAATCGGGGCAACATCAAAAAACGACCGGAAATTTAGTCGAGTTTCTACGGAATTATATCCCAAATGGTGACAACCAATGCACAAGTTGCAGATGCATGTGTTCGAATAGTCAAAAAAATGTTCCAGCGTTCAACCACATAAATCAGGTCACAATGGGGGAAAATGTGTAATTGGTAAAATGCAGCAAAGAGAAATAATGACACATTTTAAGTGTCAGAAAAATGCGCTCGATCAATCACGAAATAATAGTTTCGCCAGAAGTTCAACTTCTTACCTTGAAATAAACAAATGATAAACACTTGATCGAAAGAATAATGCGCTTGAACACACTGGTCACACTCAAATTAAATCAGAAGACGAATGACGAATCACTTGATTCCAATCGAAAACGCGAGTGACAGGGAACACGGTGAGTCGCAGATATTCGTTAATGGGGTGGTTGAAAGACAGCTGAGGAAAATATTGGTTAATGACACCGGACAACCAATGGACGCGATGGATTAAGAGTCAAATGGGCACAAACATATTGATGGATACGCTAAGACATTTCTTGGAATTCTTCTGTCCTGATGGGCCAAAATCATAAATATCTTACTCCGAGATACTATGTGACTGCATGTTCGTACACCTCAGGCAAGTTAAACTACCGCATAGAAGTGGGTTTCTGACGAAGTCGAATGCCACTTCTTACTACAGGACGGCTGATTGCACGATCGGCCCGAGAGTCCAGATGTGTTCAAAAACACCGTATGACTGATGTCTTGGTACAGGGTCAAACACAAATTAAGCTGGCTTAGGTAGCCACTCATATGAAGGTGAGAAATAGATGCGCGTGCATCCGGACCGCACTGATAATCAAGGAAACTCAGGGTGGGATTGAAAGGCGTACGATAACGACAAAAATGCTATGGACGAACAAGTTGGAGCAACAGACGGAGGCAATGAGGGGAGAAATAAGGTACAAATGAGGAGCCTGGTGCCATGTCTTTGTGAAACGACAGGACAATCTTGAACAGTTTAGATAGTTACGCAAGACTGAACAGCTTTGTAGACAGACTAATTTTGATGAAGAGAACAAAGACATTCAACGTGTCGGTGAAAGTGATGTACAGCAGTTGCGTATGCCCACGATCATTCAAGTGGACCTGGTGACGTTTTGTGTACATGTCTCACTAAACAACTACACATAATTAGTTTAAAAAGTGACTTGTGATAAAGAATCAGTTATTTGAGCGGGCGTAGCCAGTCCACGTTAAACATCTGGACTTCAGTTTTGAAGAAGCAGATAGGTGTTTTTCTGCGTGTAATCACGACCTGAAATGTCGGAATGAGCGTATACGTCATAATAGCCCTAAGTTATTTCTAAGTTGCAACACGCTAACGCATAGTTCTAAGGTAAAAGGTAATATACAACATACCGTTATACCATCCTCTAGTGATCGATCAGTTGGTCTCGCACAAATACCAGATATAGTTAAATTTTTCAAAAATTGTATGTAATGGAAAAGACGAACTGATCCGCTTCTACTAACTTGTCAACCACCACATAACTCACGGAAACTCATGCTGTGAATGTTTCACGTGCATCATGAAATGTAAACAAGACTGACTGATAAAATCAACTGGCAGACGCATGAGATAATCTCATTTCATTAAATTTGTCAGCCACTGGAGAAAATCTCCGATGCGAGCACTGTAATGACGCTGTACTGACAGTGAAATTCGTTCAACTTAATAGTCATTATACGTGGATCGCCGGGGAAGCACGCTTTATGTTTCGTGTAGATTATCTTAACAGTTTTCAGAAATCTGCCAGTTCTCATATGAATGTATTGTTCACCATGAGAACGACGCACATATACGAGGTAGAATACCTGTCGAGAACTGAATTCAGTGTGAACTCAAGCGAGCCACCATACAGATATATAGTGTGAGCAGTAATTCTGGTTCATTGCGGCCAATTATTCAAGTACCAAACCACTTTCGGAATAGTTAGTTACGTTGCCCTTGCCTTCATTCCAATGTGTTGCATGAGCACATCTGTTAATTTGTATGAGTCTTTTGTAATACAATGGCGTAAACCTGTGAACTGGTGCGCCTATGGAAAGCAAGGTAACAACGCTCACAAATTATCAAAATAACGGCGAAAAAAATCAGGATTAAAGCAGAACAGTTTGTAACCGAAGGGGAATCTTCCCAGAGTTTATATTTAGAAGCGGATGATAAACTGCTCATTTGTGAGGAGAAAGTACGATTTTTACTGTGCAGAACATTTGCATTTACATAAATTCTCTAGCCAACCTGTTTGGAAAACCAGCACTATATCTTCTCAAATTCAAGAGACAGACCCGTAACTTCAAGAAGAATGTTTCAACTTCAAGTAAAAATCAACCAACAGACTGTCAAGAGTTGCTACGGGATCGGTTGGTGCAACATGTAAGGAGACTGAAGGGTGCACACTGCCGGTATGTTCTCCCAATCCGCGAACCGGTTGTTTGTTGAACACGAACAATAACTAGTCGTAGCAGAAGAATCACCATACTCTGAATTTGAGTTACCCAGTTTTGCCTTTTACGAGCGACGATGAACCACACAGACTGGATCTCAAACTAAACAGAATACGGAAGCTCGGTGAGTTCAACCCAAGTGTTCTCAACCTTATCACGGATTCCCACTTAAGATTCCAGCTGTCATCGTGAAAGCTTGTTAGAGCACACACTGTACTTTCCCAATCAAACGGTTCATGATTGTAGTCGGGGCTCCTCAAGGTCATATAAAAATCGGCACATCTGTTTATATGACTTAGTCGCTTACCCATCAAGGACACCGTCGTTGTGACAGATTCAAAGATGGCCTAACAATCACTGATGTGGCTGCGCGTCAAAATTAGGTAGGCGAAGCACTTTGGACCGTATAACACTTCGTGTCGACCGCGCAACCAGAGACTGGTCGTAATCAACGAGCACCTCGTTCGAGGAGTGGGAGAACATACCGGCAGTGTGCACTCTTCAGTCGCTCTACATGTTGCGCCAACCGATACCGTAGCAACTCTGGACAGTCTTGAAAAATACTGTGCAGCGAACAAGCTCGTCTTCAGTGATTCACCATCAGGCTAAATACATCACATTTATATCACAAATTTTACAGGGAAATCATTAAGGGGGGTAAACGGGGAACGGGTGATTAATGAGGTCAGTTAGTTCAATGTCACGTTGTAATCAAGTACCCACGTGAACCGTGGGCCTTGACAGGGTAACGGAGTTGACCATAGTAGATCCAAAGCCTGAACAAAATATTTCTGGACACACAGGGGTAAGTTGTACAGGCGAATTCCAACAGCTTCAGCTGTGAACAGAATGCTACGCCTCACTGCCCTCGACTGGGTGGCTTTAACTCGGTAGATTGGGCGAAAAGCGTCCGTCACATTGACAAAGTGATTCGAATCCACCAGGTGCGATAGCATGGCACCGTTGATAGGTTTCATTATTCCACTGTTGCGCCAAGCCGTGTGGTGTTCCCGGACCCATTCAGATGAACGTCTGGTCGTGCGGCCAACATAACTTCCTGTGAGTGAGTATACACAACCACTCGTTCCCCGTTTATCCCCCCTTAATGAGTCCCCCGTAAAATTTGTGATATAAATGTGATGTATTTAGCCTGATGATGAATAAGTGAAAACGAGCTTGTTCGCTACACAGTACTTTTCTTGACAGTCTGTTGGTTGATGATTTTTACTTGAAGTTACAACTATTCTTCTTGAAGTTACGATTCTGTCTTTTGAATTTGGAAAGATATGCTGCTGGTTTTCCAAACAGGTTGGCTAGAGAATCTACTTGAATTCGATGGCTACGAGCAAATGTGAACGACGCTCAACGCGAAATCAGAACAAGATTATTCAAACTGAGTGAAGTCTTACAGATTACATTTCGTGAAACGTCAGAATTCAGGCACAGTTACAGCTAACATGGCGTCATTATACTTGTAAACATTCGTAGATCGGTGAAGTATGTAGTTAGTATGGTTTTCCGGTGGTATCCGATAAATATGCTACACTCCATTAAACATTACCCATGTGTCGAAAATAGCGGGTGGTAACAGGAAATTTTGGGACCAATTTTTGACCTCGTGCGGTGTTAGGAATGTCCACTCTCACTCACTCTTACAGATGAGTTTTGTCAGTAGTGACACCCCCTAAGTAACACTGTGAAATTCTGTTTTCTAATGTTTGTAATTTTTTTTGAAAACTAGTGGAAGAATCAGGTATAAGAGACCAGATCGGTACAAGCAATTTAAGAACCACAATGACACTACTCCTAAAACAGTGTCAGTTGTGATGACGCAAAGACCTGTGACGACCTTGTACGAACAAGTAGATGTGCCATGCACATATACTTGTATTAGGATATATGGCTATGAGATGTAGGTCATTCGAATTAAGGATCCTTATAAATTAACCGGTTTCAACTGACATTACTTCACTAAGTTGTCCAGGTGTATGACAGACTTACTGTTTAAACAAAGAATTTTAGACAGTCAGAAAGTGAAAACCACAAGATCTATAAGAAATAGCTATGGAGAAGTCGACTTTAAAACAAAAAGAGGATTTGAATCAGTTAGTTCCCTTCAGAAGTTTGAACAAAGCAGTCAGAACACGAAAACGGGGGGATCTGTTGTTAAACACGTCCTGGATAGAACATTAAAAAGAAGTTCAGCAAATTCCTCGTGAGGATGGTTGGTTGTGTTCCGGTAACTGTTGACAGAAAGCAACGTTTGAAGTCTCACAAAATGCATATAGATCACCTCAAATTATCTTGGAAGAGCCAAGTCTACACTAAAAAAACCACCTCCATTGGTGCTACAACACACATCCACCGAGGAGTTACCTGCGGTGGCAACTTCATCAATGAGCAAATTGCAACTTTAGGAATAAATGAGTCTGGTATTTTCTTATTATAAGAAGTCAACTTTTG